>CEMH01204488.1:1702-21683 GCA_001179725.1 Macrocystidia cucumis | reverse complement strand
GAGCCCAGTCATCCGAGTTTCGAGCCCAGTGATCTGAGTTCCAAGTCCAGTGATGTGATCTCCGATCTGATTCATCAACTGATCCTCAAGGTTATGGGAGCGTTCCTCAAACAATTGAAAGAGCTGTGCAGCCCACTGAGGCATTTCGGCATTGTGATCCATGGGCGCATTATAAACGCCCGCATCTAAAACAGATTTGATGACCCGGATTGACAGGAAAAATAGTGGAACATACGAGCATTTCGAATAGTGTGCACACGCTGTTCAGCACACTCCACGACCTTGGAATCAATCACAGGAAGATAGTCGGCACCTGAAAAATTATCAGCTGAATCAAAAGGGGCAAGAATGAGCTTCATACTGTGGATGCTTTTCAGCACCTGTGCAACTGCCTTGGCATGAATGATATTGTCGTCCTCAAAGGGGGTGCCCTTCTCAATACTATGGTCAAGATCTATTTGGTCCAGTATTGAGGTATGGCGGGGTTGGTCGTATGGAGACTAGGGATATCTTGTTGATAATTTGGCATCGCGGTGGCGGAAAGGAGGGGCTTGCCAATTATTAATCAACACAACATGCCCAGCCGGCGTCATAGAAAAGTACTGAACTACCATGCCCATGCCCACCTTTCCTCCAGCTCAACAAGCGCAGATAAGTGAGTAAGTATCATCATCTACTTGAATAATAATCTTGAAGTGTTGCAGTACGAGCGAATCAGCGAGACCTTTATCATGTTTCATCTTTAAGGGAACAAACAGAAAGCGTGCTTCGCTCATGGCTTGGTGTGCATAGCCCATCCATCCTTCACATCGTGCGGCTAACTCTTCCCGTAGGTACACGCTGGCTAACGCGTTGGGACAAAGAAGTCGAATTCTTAGTCAAGCTCGCTTATTATGGCCTGACGACTGGTCGAGGTACCCTTTTCTGGTGTTATCCAACTCTCCCGAGCTCAATTAAGCTCTGTGTGTAGCAACTCAGACGCTCGGAGAAGAGTACACAGATATATGGCAACACTCCGCCTTCACACATAGAACACCACCCTCGCCACAAGCGCGTGCCCTGCTCGTCCTCTTGCCAACCTTGCCATCATACCTTCTCGCGAAATGGGGTGGTTCTCCCCTCCTCGGTTTCAATTATCCCAGGCTCAACACGTTAATACGGCGACTTCCTAGCATCTTAGAAGTGGTATCAGAAGTCAACCTGGCATTGTTTTATTTACAGGGGACGTATTACGATACCGTCAAGCGATTGCTGGGGATACGACATGTGAGTTTCCTGCCAATCCCGCCCGTCACCAGCGCTCATTCTTGAATGTTGTAGATTTCATCAATACCTGAAAACCCGAATACGCGACCGCCATCATATTCGCTGCTCGGTGTTCTGTTGGCTATACGCCTACTCCATCGCCTTATTCAATATGTACAGACCCGGCCAACGGAAACGAGAATTGGGAAGGAGCAAGCGACTAGTCAGAGCGATGGTCGTGAGACGTTCCTTGATGAACGCCCGACCTCGAGCCTCTTAGGGCCCGACAATGCCGAAGGGGATGTTGCGAAAGCCGCCGAGGACGACGACCGGACGATTTTGGATGTCGCTTCAATTTCTGTTGATCTGCGCGATGGAAGGAAGTGTACATTATGCCTTGAGGAAAGGACGGAGAGTTGTGCCACGGAGTGTGGACATCTTTTCTGCTGGAGTTGTATTGTTGGATGGGGACGGGAGAAGGCACGTAATATCTATCAGATTGCAGTTTTTCTGAAAGAGATCTAACAAATTCTCTTTCTTCCAGCCGGAATGCCCGCTGTGTCGTTCATCCCTGTCACTCACACGATTGTTACCCGTATACAATTTATAGACACTGCATTGCAACCAGATTAGGAGAATGAATGTACAGCAGGAACATCACAGAAAGCATTTTTAATCTGATCAACTAGGCGGCGCTTGTTGTATCAGAGTAATGTTGTCCCCTTTTAACAGAATGCGGCCTACCCACGACTTGAATGAGTAAAGGTATTACTACCAGAAGAATGGGACACACCAAGTTCTCGTCGGGGTTTTGCGTCTTTCACGAAGATTTCAGCCGCGTCATCTATCACGATATTCATGAATTCATCGAATCCCTGGAAGCGCAATGTGTGTTGATGAATATACGACCATGATGTAAGGTTAGGAGTGGAAGACACACGATGATTTTTCCCTCGATACGCATTTCGATGTTGTCGTATAGCCATATTATCACTTTATTTCTCTGTTCAAAAATCTGTGAATAGCAGATTACAATGTCGTTGAACACACGGGCGAACCTGTTGCAAATTCTTGAAGATAACGTTCTGTCGCGATTGTGAGTGATAACATAGACAGCGCGCTAAAAAGACACCTACAATCGGTTGAACGATGACGCGTGGTTGACGACCTGACATGCTGTGCGACGAAGGAGGAAGGGAACGAGTATTGGTGAGTGGTCGCGGTGGTTGAGGACGAAGACAAAGATCCTGAGGTTAGGGTTAAGAGCGTTCATTCGCACGTGGCCAGCTGCAATCCCCTCAACAACCGAATCCGACCAAGGGCGACGCGTCAAAGTATCTTCTAACCATGGAGGTTAGTCCTTGGAATCATCATTCTAGTCTGGTTTGACAGGATAATAACATAAACCCCCTTTCAACCCCTCTTTAGGCCTTTGCTCCAGCCAATTCATCGACAGCCGCAGCTGTAACATTCATCACATTTGTGCAAGATCTCAAGAAGAAAACGAAAACATGGGGCCCTATGATTGAACTTTGCGCGAATGGAGAAAAGACTTTAGAGAGATTCAGATACCAATTTCCGGACGACTGGCTATACAGCGACCAACTTAGAGGCGAATGGAGCGCCTACAACGAGATCTTGAAGAGGAAGAACGATTCCATTCAGGAGCAATTGGGTAAGCGCCTCCTCTCTCTTACAAGTGCGCTTGTGGGTCTGTGCTGATCTGTGCCAGCCGGATTGCAACTGAAAATCGTCGCCGAGGACAAGATTGTGGAAAATAAAATCAACGACATTCTACAGGAATGGGAGAAAACGCGACCTGTGCAAGGAAACATGCGTGCCGATACCGCCATGAACACCATAAACGTCTTTGAAGGAAAATTGAACCGCGTACAGGAGGAGTATGACCTCGTCTGCAGAGCGAAGGAGGCTCTTGACCTCGAGTTGACGCGTCACACTCGTTTGGAGCCGGTTTTCGAGGAACTGCGCGATTTGAAGGCCGTTTGGACTGCGCTATCAGGGATATGGAGTCAGATTGGGGAGCTAAGGGAGCTCTTGTGGGCTACGGTGCAACCGAGGAAGCTGAGGCAGCAAATCGACGGATTATTGGCTTCCACGAAGGATATGCCAACTCGCATGAGGCAGTACGCGGCGTTCGAGTACGTTCAGGACATCATGAAGGGCCTCCTTAAGTCGAACACTGTCATCTCGGAGCTCAAGTCGGAGGCCTTGAAGGAGCGGCATTGGAAGCAGCTGTTCAAAGTGTTGAAACTGCCTTCGCAAATCAACCTCACTTCGTTAGTTGCCTTCCGTTTCTGATGTTTTCCTTGGTCTAACTGAAAGTTAAAGCATGACGCTGGGTCATGTATACGACCTTGACTTGAAGAAGAACGAAACCATGATCAAGGAGGTCATCATCCAAGCCCAAGGAGAGGTCAGTCGGGTTTGTACCAGTGAAAATCAGATATTGACGCTCTTTGCAGATGGCGCTCGAAGAATATATCAAGCAAGTGAGGGAAGTCTGGACAAGTTATACGCTGGAGCTAGTCAATTATCAAAACAAGTGCCGTCTGATCAAGTGCGCCTCCGCTCTTCTTTCTCCATGATATCATCTCATTGCCTGTTCCAGAGGATGGGACGACCTATTCACAAAGTGCAGTGAGAACTTGAACTCGCTGACGGCGATGAAGCTCTCCCCATACTACAAAGGTTTGGCACTTTCCCTTTCCTTATTCACCCTACTGAAGCCATGTATTTGCAGTCTTTGAAGAAGAGGTGAGAACCCTGAGTTCGAGCGTGGATTAGTCTGACAAGACCCTTCAGGCCAGTTCTTGGGAAGACAAACTCAACCGCATTCATGTCCTTTTTGGTGGGCAATATCCTATATCATCTTGAAATCAGAGATGCTAATATCTTGTAGATGTCTGGATTGACGTGCAGCGACAATGGGTCTATCTTGAAGGAATCTTTTCAGGGAGTGCTGATATCAAGCATTTATTGCCAGTGGAAAGCGCTCGCTTCCAAGGAATCAACACCGAGTTCCTCACGATGATGAAGAAAGTCTACAAATCGCCCTTCGTACTGGATGTTCTCAATATTGCCGGAATCCAAAAGTCCCTTGAGCGTCTCTCGGATCTCCTGAACAAGATCCAAAAGGCCCTTGGAGAATACTTGGAAAGGGAACGTTCGTCTTTCCCCCGTTTCTACTTTGTTGGTGACGAGGATCTACTCGAGATCATCGGAAATAGCAAGGATATCTTGCGAATCATGAAGCACCTGAAGAAGATGTTCGCGGGTATATCCACAGTCATGTTGGACGATGATCTTACGGAGATCCGGGGCATGGCCTCGCGCGAGGGAGAGGAGGTCACCTTTTCGCAGCCTATCTTGCTCAAGGACTTCCCCAAGATCAACGACTGGCTGGCAAAAATCGAGTCAATGATGCGACTTTCCCTTGCGGATCTGTTAACGGAGGCAGTCAACGAACTTCAAGTTTTCTACGGGAATGGAACTCCACTCGTCATGGAACAGTTGATGGGCTGGATGGAGAAATACCCCGCGCAATTGGTTACCCTCGCTGTTCAGGTCGCCTGGACGGCCTCCGTGGAATCAGCCCTCCAATCCGGTCAACTTCCCGAAGGACCTCTCGAAACCATCATCCAAGCTCTCGACCTCCTCGCCGACATTGTTTTGCAAGAGCTTACTCCCGTTACCCGACGAAAATGCGAACATCTCATTACCGAGTTGGTCCACCAACGTGACGTTGTCCGTCTGCTCATCCAAGAACGAGTCAGAGACCCGAAACAGTTCTCCTGGCTTTACCAAATGCGATTCTATCTTGACCGTGCGGCTGCCGATCCCTTGGACAGGTTGGCAATCAAAGTGGCAGACGCATCGTTCCCGTATGGATGGGAGTACCTTGGCGTTCTTGACAAGCTCGTCCAAACTCCTTTGACGGACCAAGTCTACCTCACGCTCACCCAGGCCCTCAACAGTCAACTTGGAGGAGCTCCCTTCGGACCAGCTGGCACAGGTGAACAATCTGTCTTTATCACTTTCTGTTCGCCTTTGAATTCTTTCAATTACAGGTAAAACCGAATCCGTGAAGGCTCTTGGTGTTCAGCTGGGCCGATTCGTTTTGGTCTTCTGCTGTGATGAAACATTCGATTTCAAAGCCATGGGGCGTATCTTCGTTGGGTTATGTCAAGTTGGCGCTTGGGGTTGCTTCGACGAGTTCAATCGTCTAGAGGAGCGAATTCTAAGCGCCGTTTCCCAACAAGTCCAGAGTATACAGCAGGGGCTTGCATCGCTGGTGAAGAATCCTAATACGGAGATTGAATTGGTTGGAAAGAGTTTGAAGATCAACAAGAACATTGGTAGGTGGCCCTTGAATTCGTATTTGGGCAATCCCCTGAATAATTGGACTGAATAGGAATCTTCATCACCACGAATCCAAACTATGCCGGTCGTTCACAACTTCCACCCAATTTAACGAAACTCTTCAGACCGTGAGTTTTTAAAATTTCTGTCGAAAGAATGCGTTCTCAATCATCACTGTTCAGGATGGCGATGACTCGCCCCGATCGTGAACTTATCGCTCAAGTCATGTTGTTCTCTCAGGGTTTCCGAACCGCTGAGTCACTCGCATCCAAGATCGTGCCGTTCTTCAACCTTTGCGATGAGCAACTTTCCCCCCAGCCACATTATGACTTTGGACTTCGTGCACTCAAGGCCGTCTTGGCCAGTGCTGGTATCCTCAAACGTGAACGGCTGCAAAGCCAGAGAGCGGCTGCCGAAGACGGAGAGGATGATGTTGTTGGACTCTCGGATACGATTTCGGAGCAGATCATCCTCATCCAGAGTGTTACTGAAACTATCGTGCCCAAGTTGGTTGCTGATGACGTTCCGTTGTTGACAAGGTACGAGCATCTTAGGCTTAATTATTGGGACTAGGAGCTTATGGGTTTTGATAGTCTCCTCGCTGACGTCTTCCCTGGTGTTGACTATATGCCGGTTGACCTCGATGCCCTCCGCGAACAGATATACAAGGTCTGCGCAGAGCGTCGTTTAGTCACCGGGGAGCGGTGGATAGCCAAGATCCTCCAACTCTACCAAATCCAAAAGATTCAGCATGGTCTTATGATGGTCGGACCATCCGGTAGCGGGAAGTCTAATGCGTGGCAAGTTTTACTCGCCGCTCTGGAACGACTGGATGGAGTGGAGGGCGTGTCATATGTCATTGATCCCAAGGCCATGCACAAGGACGCCTTGTACGGTACTCTCGACCAGACAACTCGCGAGTGGAACGACGGTCTGTTTACACATGTGCTGCGCAAGATCGTTGATGATGTTCGTGGAGAGAGTGGCAAACGTCATTGGATTATCTTCGATGGCGATGTTGATCCTGAGTGGGTCGAGAACTTGAACAGGTGAGCTGGATGCCTGGAACAATGCATGTGATGTCTGACGGTCTTTCAGTGTTTTGGACGATAACAAGCTGCTTACCTTGCCCAATGGGGAACGCCTCAACCTTCCACCAAATGTACGCATTATGTTCGAGGTCGAGCACCTCAAGTATGCAACACTCGCAACAGTCAGTCGATGTGGCATGATCTGGTTCAGTGACGATGTCGTTGAACCCTCAATGGTTTACCGCAACTATCTGTCCACCCTATCCACCATCCCTCTGGACGCAGACGAAGACGAAGGTGGCGACATTATTGGAAGACGACCAGACCCGTCCTTGGATACAGGCCTTTCAGCCACGCTGGAGACACAGAAACAGATTGCGTCCATTTTCGAACGTTACTTCTCGGATGGGGACCTCGTTAGCGCTGCGTTGACGTTCGCCGAGTCAATCGAACATATCATGGATTTTACCACCACCCGAGCCCTCAACACCCTTTTCTCGTTGCTCAACAAAACAGTCCGAAACGTCTTAGAGTACAATTTCCAACACTCCGACTTCCCATTGCCCCTCGAACGAGTCGAGCAATACGTCACCAAACGACTGCTCGTCAGCATTATCTGGGCGTTCTCTGGCGACGCCAAGCTTGACCTCCGAGCTGAGATGGGCAATTTCCTTCGCCACCAGACGGGCATAGATCTTCCCCCGCTTGGTCCTGGTAGTTCGTTGATCGATTTCGACGTCCAAGTCAGCAATGGGGAGTGGACATCTTGGCAATCGCGCGTACCCGTGATTGAGATTGAAGCACATGCCGTCACCGCTGCCGATGTTGTCGTTCCAACCATGGATACAGTTCGTCACGAAGAAGTTCTGTACTCGTGGCTGTCGGAACACAAGCCCCTTATGTTGTGTGGACCCCCAGGTTCTGGAAAGACCATGACGTTGTTCAGCGCCCTTCGGAAGCTCCCCGACATGGAAGTTGTGGGCCTCAACTTCTCGAGCGCCACCACCCCCGAGCTCATACTCAAGACGTTTGAGCAGTATTGCGAGTACCGTAAAACCCCCAATGGCGTCATCCTCGCACCAGTCCAGATCGGTCGTTGGCTTGTCGTCTTCTGCGATGAGATCAACCTTCCGGCGGCAGATAAATACGGCACCCAACGCGTCATTTCGTTTATCCGTCAATTGGTTGAATGTGGAGGGTATTGGCGAGCGAGCGACATGGCATGGGTCAAGTTGGAACGCATACAGTTCGTTGGCGCTTGCAATCCTCCGACTGATCCTGGTCGAGTCCCTCTCAGTCACCGTTTCTTGCGACACGCCCCCTTGGTCATGGTGGATTATCCTGGAGAGGTTTCACTGAAACAAATCTACGGAACATACAACCGCGCCGTTCTCAAAGTGGTCCCCAACCTCCGTACCTACGCCGAACCACTCACGGACGCCATGGTCGCATTTTACCTTGCTTCGCAGAAAAGGTTCACCACCGACGTGCAAGCTCACTACGTCTACAGTCCCCGTGAACTTACTCGCTGGATTCGTGGTATCTACGAGGCGATACGTCCGCTGGAGATTCTTTCTGTTGAAGGCCTTGTCCGAGTTTGGGCTCACGAGGCCCTGCGACTTTTCCAGGACCGTCTCGTCACGGAAGAAGAGAAGATGTGGACGGACGAAAACATTGACAGTGCGGCGCTTGAACACTTCCCCACCATCAATCGTGAAGAAGCACTCAACCGCCCCATCCTGTTCTCCAACTGGACATCGAAGAATTATATCCCCGTCGATCGCGAAACCCTGCGGGAATATACCAAAGCGCGTCTCAGAGTATTCTACGAAGAAGAGTTGGACGTTCCGCTTGTCCTTTTCAATGATGTTTTGGACCATGTTCTACGCATTGATCGTGTATTCCGCCAAATCCAAGGTCATTTGTTACTCATTGGTGTCAGCGGCAGTGGGAAGGTACGTCATTCAGTCGTTTTCTCCAGGATATCTAGACTCAGTTCGTTTGCAGACCACCCTTTCGCGCTTTGTTGCATGGATGAATGGCTTGAGCATTTTCCAGATCAAGGTTTCCAACAAGTATACCGGCGATGACTTTGACGACGACCTCCGTACCGTCCTTCGCCGATCGGGGTGCAAAGGCGAGAAGATTTGTTTCATCATGGACGAGTCCAACGTCCTTGATTCTGGTTTCCTGGAGCGGATGAACACTCTCCTTGCGAATGCTGAAGTTCCGGGGTTGTTCGAAGGTGATGAACACGCCGCGTTGATGACAGCTTGTAAAGAGGGCTCGCAACGCGACGGGTTAATGCTGGATTCTCCCGAGGAGCTTTACCGATGGTTCACCCAACAAGTTGCCAAAAATCTGCACGTTGTCTTCACTATGAATCCTCCAGAAAACGGCCTTGCTTCGCGCGCAGCCACGTCGCCTGCTTTGTTCAATCGTTGTGTGCTTGACTGGTTTGGAGACTGGTCGGACCAAGCGTTCTATCAGGTTGGGATGGAGTTCACACATACCCTCGATCTTGATCTGCATTCATACAATCCCCCGACCCACTTCCCAATCGCTTACCGTGGGCTCGAGATGCCTCCTCTTCATCGAACAGCGGTGGTCAATGCACTGGTCCATGTCCATTCTTCGTTGCATCAGATCAATCAACGTCTCAGCCGACGACAAGGCCGATACAATTATGTCACCCCCCGCCATTACTTGGATTTGTGAGTTAAGTTTGAGCTTTGTATGGTTACTATACTGATGATCCACCCTAGCATCAACCACTACGTACGGCTTCACACCGAGAAACGGGACGAGCTGGAAGAACAACAACGCCATCTGCACGTTGGTCTCGACAAGCTCAAGGACACGGTGACGCAAGTCGAGGAACTACGGAAAAGTCTCGCTATCAAACGTTCTCAGCTTCAAGCAAAGGACGCCGAGGCCAACGAGAAGTTGAAGCGCATGGTAGCGGATCAACAAGAGGCCGAGCAAAAGAAGGCCGCCTCTATACGCATTCAAGCTGCTCTTGTCGAACAAGACCGAAATATCGAGCAACGCCGAGCTGTCGTCATGGCTGATCTTGCCGAGGCAGAGCCCGCTGTCCTAGACGCTCAATCCGCTGTCAGCAATATCAAACGACAGCATCTCCAGGAAGTTCGTACGATGACAAACCCTCCTGAAGCAGTCAAACTTGCCATGGAGTCGGTTTGCACAATCCTTGGCCACAAGATTGATAGTTGGCGCACTGTTCAAGGTATCATGCGCGGTGATGACTTCATCCAGCGGATCGTCAACTTCGATACGACAACGCAGATGACGAAACAACTTCGAGATATCATGAACAAAGATTTCCTCAGTCGCCCATCCTATAACTTCGAGACTGTTCAACGCGCGAGTAGAGCCTGTGGTCCTTTGGTGAAATGGGCTTTGGCGCAAGTCCGATTCTCCGAAATTCTTGACAAGGTCGAACCGCTCCGCAACGAAGTCCAATCGCTTGAGGCGCAGGCGGAAACCACGAAACACCAGGCCCAAGCAATCATCGGCATGATAGCTGAATTGGAGTCGAAGATCGCCAAGTACAAAGACGAGTACGCTCTCCTCATCAGCGAAACACAAGCTATCAAGTCAGAGATGGAGCGCGTGCAGAGCAAGGTTGATCGCAGCATGAAACTCCTCGAAAGTTTGTCGTCGGAAAGAGGACGTTGGGAATCTGGAAGCCGGACCTTTGACGCGGAGATGAGCACTATCGTCGGCGATGTCCTTTTATCAGCCGCATTCCTCGCATACGGCGGGTTCTTCGACCAGCACTATCGTGAGGTGATGTGGCAGGAGTGGTCTGCCCATTTGGCTGAGGCGGGCATCAAGTTCAAGCAGGAGCTGTCCTTCACCGAGTACCTTTCCACCGCAGACGACCGACTGAGCTGGCAGTCAAAATCGTTACCATCCGACAACCTCACCACGGAGAACGCCATCATGTTGAAACGCTTCAATCGTTACCCACTCATCATCGACCCTACTGGACAGGCAACGACTTTCTTGCTGAACGAGTACAAGGACCGCAAGATCACTGTCACCAGTTTCCTGGACGAAGCTTTCCTCAAAGTTCTTGAAAGCGCTCTTCGATTTGGCAACCCCCTCCTCATCCAGGACGTGGAACATCTCGATCCCATCCTCAATGCGGTATTGAACAAGGAAATCCGACGCACCGGTGGCCGTGTCCTCATTAGACTTGGAAGCCAAGACATAGACTTCTCCCCGTCCTTTACTATGTTCCTTTCTACGAGAGATCCGTCCGTCGAGTTCTCGCCTGATATTTGCAGCAGGGTCACATTCGTCAACTTTACCATGACTCGCAGCAGTCTTCAAAGCCAGTCACTCGACCAAGTGTTGAAGGTCGAACGTCCAGACACCGAACGCAAACGGACAGACCTCATGAAGGTGCAAGGAGAATTCCGTTTAAGGCTCCGGACGCTAGAAAAACTCCTTTTGCAAGCCCTCAACGAGTCGCAGGGCAACATCCTTGACGATGACAAGGTTATCGACACACTGGAGACGCTCAAACGGGAAGCAGCAGAAATCACCCGAAAGGTCGAGGAGACGGACGTAGTGATGAAGGAAGTGGAGCAGGTCACAGCAGAGTATCTCCCCCTCGCCCAAGCATGCAGCTCCGTTTTCTTCGTTTTGGAACAGCTGAACTTGGTCAACCACTTTTACCAATTCTCCTTGCGGTTCTTCCTCGACATTTTCGACTACATTTTACATCACAATCCGAATCTCAAGGGCGTTACCGACTACGATCGTCGGCGCGAAATTCTCCTCAACGATCTCTTCCTCGTCGTCTACAAGCGGACTTCTCGCGCACTGCTGTATCGTGACCAACTGATGTTGGCGGTCTTGCTTTCCCAAGTGAAATTGCGTGGTATGGAAGAAATCGCGGACGAGTTGGAATTCTTGCTCGAGAGTGGTGATAACGTTTTACCAGCTGCTGTGGCCCTCTCAGGCCCGTCCGCGTCTCTCTTAACACCGGATCAAGCACACCGACTCGAGAGCTATGCCAAACAGTCCATTTTCAAGCCTGTGCAGACTCACATAATCGAACGGGAAACGGAATGGATACCGTTCTTGTCTTCGGTCACACCGGAGCAGCAAGTCCCGACGCCATGGGAACCAAGTACTCGTAAGTCTACTCCCGCTTATGTTGACGCCCTTTCTCATCGAAATTCTAGCCGCTGTAGAGGCAGTGCGATCGCTCTTAATCATCAAGTGCTTCCGACCAGATCGTCTCCTCCAAGCCACCGCTATCTTCGTGCAAATCGTGTTCAGAGTGGACCTTCCGGCCGAGTCCACTTTCGACCTCGGAGCCATGGTTTCCGACGAGGTGCCCGCATCCACGCCAGTCTCTCTTGTTTCCGTTCCAGGCTACGACGCCAGTTACCGCGTGGAGAACCTCATCAAGAACACTGGAGCTCGGTCAACATCGGTTGCTATGGGTTCGCAGGAAGGTTTCACACTGGCGGACCAAGCGATTGCAGCAGCCTCCCGCCAAGGTACATGGGTACTGCTCAAGAACGTACATCTTGCTCCTTCTTGGCTCGGCCAGCTCGAGAAGAAGTTGCAAACCCTCAATCCTCATCGCAATTTCCGGCTGTTCCTGACGATGGAAGCCAATCCCTCTATTCCCGTTAACATCTTACGCCAATCGCGACTCATCATGAACGAGCCTCCTCCAGGGATCAAAGCCAATCTTCTCGATTCTCTGGGTAGCATTCCCGCTCCAAGGTTGTCGCAAGGTCCAGCGGAAAAGATTCGCTTATACTTCCTCCTCGCGTGGTTCCATGCTGTTGTTCAAGAACGCCTTCGTTATGCGCCCCTTGGTTGGAGCAAGTCTTATGACTTCAACGATTCCGACATGGCTTCCGCCTTTGGTACCATCGACGCTTGGCTCAACAGCGTTTCCAAGGGCCGTACCAACATTGACCCCGCGACAATCCCATGGGACGCCTTGCGCACTCTCGTGAAGCAGTCTGTGTACGGCGGTCGTGTCGACAGTGATTTCGATCAAAGAATCCTGGACGCTTTCGTCGACGGCTTGTTCACCCCAGCCGCGTACAACGTGGACTTTGAGCTTGTTCCGAGCGCTTCGGGCGGGCAAGTGTTGGGTGCGCCTGATGGGACGAAAATGGAACACTTCCTGTCATGGGTGCAGAAGTTGCCAGATCGTGAACCGCCTTCGTGGCTCAGCTTGCCACCTACTGCGGAACGAGTGATCGCCATCGCTCAAGGAAGTGAGTTGCTCAGCAAACTGCGGAAGATGAGGATGTTGGCGGATGATGACGATGATGTGGCTCCTACCGCTGCTTCCAAGACACAAACGGCGGCGCAGCCTGCATGGATGAGGACGTTGCTGGAACGTTGTCATGAGTGGTTGGGACAATTGCCCGAGGTGGGTTTCACTTTACTTCTTTTTTTTTTTTGCTCCTCTTGTTTTGGAGTCGTGTAGCTGACGGAATTGATTAGAAATTCAACGTTCTCGCAAAGCCGGCTGGTGATCACCAGGATCCGTTGTACCGTCTCTTCGCGCGTGAAGGCGCAGTGGGTCGGAGGCTACTTGATCAAGTCAGGAAGGACCTAGCGGATGTGGCCAAGGTTTGCCAGGGGGCGCTCAAACAAACGAATCACTTGCGAACATTGATGAGTGCTCTCACCAAAGGTTGGTTTCCATACGAAATCTTGAGTATTTTATGACCCTTCTGACAAAAACAACAATATCTAGGAACCATCCCTGAACACTGGCGCCGGTATAAAGTCAATAAATCAATGGCCGTCTCTGGATGGGTCGCCAACCTCGCTCGACGGCTAGAACAACTCGACAACGTTGCTGGCTTGGACAATCTGAACAACGTGGAAGTCTGGCTTGGCGGATTGTTCTTCCCTGAAGCTTATGTGACGGCGACGAGACAAGCTGTAGCACACCGCAAGAAATGGAGTTTGGAGACGCTCAGTTTGAGATTGGATATTGAGCGCGTTAATGACCCTGGGGCGTTCATTGTTGAGGGTACGATATTCTCCTCTGCTGCCAACGCACTCATTGATCAACACTGATTTCCATCCCTTTCGTAGGTCTTGCGTTGGAAGGAGCCTCCTGGGCAACTGACAAGTTGGTGCTCAACGACGGAGAAACTGTTCGCTTGAACCCTTCGCAAATTCGCTGGGTGCAAACCGACGAGTCCTCCCGCGCCAACCTCGTGAACTTGCCCGTCTATCTCAACAACGACCGCAGTGATGTCCTGTTCACGGTCGACCTGCCATTTGATAGAAGTGCTGGTGCCTTGGTAGCGACGAGAGCGGTTTGCTTGACTGCTGGCGGTTAGTGGGTGATTTGGCATGACCTTCATAATGCTTCGAGGTTGTTTGTTGTTTTTCTCGATTTCTTGATTTCTCGTTCCTACCTTTGGATTTCTTTTCGACGATCTTGGAGCCTTTTTGTCCGCATGCACAACGTTAATTATATACTACGCATACCAACCTACTCTACGTCTCTAGAAGATTTGATCATGACCGTCTGCAATGATGAATTTTTACTTTTCGAATTCATTTTGGTGCTCATGAGGCGACATGTTCAACTTCACTTCCGCCGACGACTTCCAACACCTTCCAGTCGATCTCTACGCCCACCTTTTTGAAGATCGCACGCGCGTCTTCCGCGATGGCTTCGAAACCGCCTGTTGCGAGTGCGAGGATTGTAGGACCAGCACCCGACAGGCAGATTCCCAATAACCCTGGGTGAGTGCTTGGAGTTATCGAAGAAGTAACCTCTGGCAATCCCGGGATCTTTGAACGAGGAGGCGATCTGAGTGAGCCAGAAAGATAAAATAGCGGAGGTGGGATACGTACGAGACTTTTCCGATATGGTTGGTGTACTCTATCTTTCATGGCTTCATAAATAAGTTCGGGATCAGGAGGGGATTGTCCCAACGCGGTTGTGAGCACAGCCAATCTCTGTAAATTGAACACCTTTCCAAAGCACTCAGTCTCGTAAACGCGTGGAGGCCAGAAGAAACCACACGCTCACCAAATCCTTCCTCGAATACTCCATCGGCAATACCTCCCTCGCTTTAGCCGTGCTCAGCTCAAACCTAGGCACGATCGCCACCGCCTTAATACTCCCCTCCCATCCAAACCGCACATAATGTCCAATCCCCAACGGCGGTACCGGTGGATCCCTCCCCCACTCCTCCCCAGCATCCTCAGGGTACTCCGGCAACACTTCGCTCAAAGGCACACTCGCCCTCTCACTCGCCTCCTCATCCAATTCCCTCAAATACGATCCTACAAATCCACCAACCAGTGCAGCAGTGACGTTATCCGGATGTCTCTCCACCATCAACGCGAAATCCAGCAACCGCGCTGATGTCAGTCCCAATCCACCCAGCTCGTTTCCGAGGAGCACCCCCGCGATGACGGCTGCGCCGGACGAACCTAAGCCTCTACCGAAGGGGATGGCATTGGATACGTGGATGGTGAGGTGAGAGGGGAACAGCGGGATGTCGTGGCATCGGAGCAGGTATAGAGCTACGCGTGTCGTCAAATTCTTATATGCATCCAAAGGGACTTCGGCAGCTCCTTCGCCTTCATAGATGAGGATTGGTGGTTGATAGCATTGTTTTTCTTCCGAGGCAGGGGGAACGGTGACGGTGAGAACAAGATGGAGAGATAGGGAAAGACCAACGACGTCGAAACCTGGGCCGATGTTGGCTGAGGTGGCTGGAACTCGAATAATGAACTTGCGAGCGGCGGTAGACATGGTTGTGTCGAGTAACCGTCCCGCCCGCTGGCACTGTGANNNNGTGATCCGTCTCACGATCGGTTTACGTTCCGAACTCTCAACTTTTTTTTCGGTCATCACGTCCTATCAAGATAGATAAGATCCTTCATTCATCTTATCATTACCACCAGTCCATTATGTATTTCACATTACAAACACCAATTTACGCAAAAAGAAAACGAAGAAGAAAAAAAAAGGTGCAACCTTAAAGTATACTATATACGTCCCTCACCTGGCCGCAGGCGTGGTGGGATGCTGATACGCCCCGTAATAAGTTCCTGCCGGTTGTGGTGTCTGAGGTTGAGCCTGCTGTGGTGCCCTCAAATGTGCAGGCAAAGTCGGGGCCTGAGGCTGTTGTCCATACGCTGCAGCTGGAGTCACCCCATACGCCCCAGGAGCCATCCCAGGTTTCCCCATCACTGTGTTCGCTACAGCCGGAGTCGCCCTCATCGCCACAGGAGTAGCCGGCGGAGGTGTCGCCGTTCCTGCAACACTATTGAAAAAACTGCCATATGTTCCAGGGACAGTCGTCGTCCCGTTAGGTTGTGGTGTCCCTCGCCCAGAATTCGTTCCTGCAGCAGCAACACTAGCGGCAGCAATAGCTGCAGCGTTGTTCCCAAAGTTTGCATACCAGCTCGAATAGTTTGCATATGGCTGTTGGCCCGAAGCACTGGCTCCATATGCCTGTTGTCCATAGTACGCCTGAGCACCAGGCTGGTAATATGATGGTGCCTGACCAGGTTTGTACGGCGTGTACGGAGTATTTTGAGCACGATAGGGTTGTTGTTGTGCAGCATTATAAGCATACGTATAACCGGTGTAAGGAGAGGCTGTCGATGTCCCAGCTGCGAGCGCAGTGGGAGTTGGTGTACTTGAAACCGTTGCTGCTGGCGTTGGAGGAGCTGCCACGGCTGAAGACGCGGCAGGGACGGCGGCCACTGATGCAGCTGCACCTGCACGAGGCTTGATAGTTGCATCGTCGCGAAGGGCCGTGGTCCGCGTTGCAGGTAGCGTGCCATACCACCCTGGTGACGTTTCCAACGCGAGCGTACGATGTAATTTCCGAAGGAGAGAAGCTGGAGGGATGATATTGTTTGGACCTTTCGATGTGTCATTGCTGGATCGTGGCCGGAGCGAGGCGAGGACAGTCAGCGAATCCATAATGCCTTGTGCTGTAATTGTCCGAAAATGTCAAATGGAGGGTGAAAACACAGACGAGGTTTCTCACCAGTATCCCATTCCTCTGAACCTTCTTCGGGTTTGCTGGATCCGCCACCTTCTTTGGAAAGTCGCAAGGTCTGCAACTCTTCCAGTCTCTCCAACGCCTTCCTATTTCGATCCAATAGTTCCTGAACAGCGTTCTCCAGGTCCAGATTGTGCATGATGGACCGAATGCTTTTGACATCTTCCGGAGGAAGAAACTGTTCCAGACCCTCGAGGATTTCCGCTCGCTCCGCCTCCGCATCCACAACAGCATCTCCCCCAGGGTCATTCATTTCAATTTCTTGGATCTCCGAAATGCTCCCTGTGCCTTCGACACGCTCTCTCCTCCTTGTTTCCTTTTCTCTCTTCCGTTGCTCCCAGCCATATATGACTTCACCAAGTTCCCTTCTTCCCACCACCTGCGCTTCCTGATCGAAAGAGGGGGCAAAACTGGAATATACCCCATAATCTAAAAAAGCGCCAGTGGTGACACGGCGTTGGGCTGGAAGCGGCTTCTTTGAAGATGGGCGTTTGGCCACAGAGTACGAGCCGAGAGTTGGAACTGTCTTAGAAGATAGGGCAGTCGAAGGGGTTGGTAGGACGGAAACAAGTTCGGCGTGACCGCTAGGCAGGGATTTCAAGTCCGAGGCGGAGGGGCCGTGACTAAGGGAAGACCAATACTCCCCGGAAGGTAGCCGCTGAACGAGAGCGTATCTTGATGGTGGAAGAGCAGATGAAGAGGGAGTTGGGGAGGAAGGATCTGCTGATATGATGGATTCGATATCTGCTGGGATGGAAACATTATGAAATGAAGCTTGGTCTAGGAGGGATAGAGCGAGATTGCAAAAGGCAAGCTGTTGAGAGGCTGGTTGCGAAAGTTTGGCCCGAGGTTGAGACGTGACGGGGAGAAGATGATGCACGCCAGTCTATTGAATGTAAAAGTTAGAGAAGACATATGTAGCGAGTTTAAAGAAGGAACTTGCGCGAAGAGCGGAAAGAGTGTGATGCTGGGCGTCTGATAGGAGTTGACGAAGAGAATGAAGAGTTGATGTGGCGGTATGTTGTTGAAGAGGAAAGACTCTGTCTAAAAGGCCCTGAGAGTCGGCACTGTGGTTGTGATTCGGTTGAATAAAACGGAAAAAGAGGTGAAATGACGACAAACATTTCAAGTATATCTAGGATTTTAGCAGCGTCTTGATTTTGAATGGGTGAATCTGCGGCCAAAGGGAGCTGAAATGAGGATGATTGAACTTGAGAAGAGTTGTCGGTTGGTTCATCTTTAATGGTTGAAGATGAACCGGGAGAGAGATGAGATGTTGTTCGGAGTTGCTTTTGAGGATGATCCTCCGAGTCCGTTGCTGCTGAGACACGTTTTCGTTTTTTTGACTGGGGTTGAGATGGTTTTTCTGATTGTTTTTCGATTGCTGCTGAGCCTGAAGAACGAGTTGCTCTAGCCATTTGAATTGGGCGAGTCGCGTTTCGAAAGTCGCGTTGTTTTGAACGCGGTCCTTCCACTCTAGCTCGCCTTTACCTTTGGAGAGCACTTGTGTTGACACAAACGTAACTGTCACGTCACACATCACAGTTTAATGGGCTATCCCTTTCAATTTAAACAACAGTAAACAATCATGCTCAGAGCTGCTCTATCAACCGTTCCTGCAAACGGACATACAACTTTCATTCCTCAACTCAGAAAATTGGTTTTCGAATTTTGCGATAAATGGCCTTCATCAGCAAACACTCGTACCTTTATCGCAAACCACGTTGAACAATTTGCCCGTCACAATCCTCACGTCGAAGTCGTGGTCAAGCAGCGCAATCATAAAGAACCTATCGCTCGTGGTTTTTACAGTGTGTTTTTATCCTTCTTTTTATCCTTCTTTTTCCATTAATATAATCCCACAGTCAACAACCGCGACAAGGTCATTCCGCTCAACGGCCTTGAGGTCACCGGCATCCAGAAAAAAGTCGAACTCCTCCTCGATGCTTCAGGGGCAAAGATAAAACCTCTCAAGCGAAGGACAGTAGAAAGCAGAACAGAAGCAGCAAGAGGCATTTGGAGTGGTCTCCATGCTGATAGACCCGCCCTTTGAAAACGCCGACTTGGCGCGACCTTCTCCCCCTCGTACTTTCCCACGTGAACAGTAGGTTACTTGTAAACTCTCAATCTTATAATCAAAACCACTTCTTTCCTCGAAATTTCCATCGAGTTTATTTCGGCGCTTTCGGCTTGAATGACCAACAACGAGGCTATTTTTTTTCCGCCCTCATCTGGGATCTTCCTCGACACGTGCTTGTCGCGAGGTATTAGGTATGTATACCCCCCCTTCACCTTCCAACAGAAATATCCCTTTCTCTTTGCGTTGCGGCGTTAAACTACCTCGCACTTCTCGCCTTCTCTTCAATGTACCATGTGAGTCCATCCCCCCCTCCCCATCCCCCCCTTCCTCCTACAACTATTTCTAACGGACCATTCGGAACAAAGCACGATTCTTACCCCTCCTCCTTGACTATCGAGGAACTTACCTGGCTAGACGCCAGCACTCATTTAGAACTCCCCAGTCCAGTATCAAAGGTTCGTTCACCCTCATCCACACCCTTCCTCTCATTCATACCCATCCACCAGTCGCCTTCAAGGACGGCAATGCATACTTCCCAATCTACCCCTGCGAGCCGAGCACGCGATATCCCACGACGCACTCCACGGACCACTGCACCCCTCCCATCAAACTCCCTCCCTGCTCAGGGCAACATCCGTCGCGGATCGAAGCCTCACACTCATCTCCGCCCCGTTGTGGTTAATAATTTTTTTTGAAATTTTTTTGATGGACCGTATGGACTGACGTACACGCGTAATCTAGACACCCTCAAAACCCACCCCTTCCCTCCCCATCCAATCGAACATCAGTGCTGCAGCTGTGCCGTCATCAATGTCTCTACCATCCGCACATCTCCACAGTCAAAAGGCCCTTCCTCGGCCTTCCCCAGTCCTTCCTCTTCCAGCCCCAATGACCCACCGTCAACTTCCCCCGCTTCCCTCTTTGCCTGCAAGCAGCAGCCGAGAGTGGATCTACCGTCGTCCTAAATCACCAGTTCGCTCGTTGTCTCGTACACCGACCACAACGTCGACTACCTCAGCAGCTTCTACCAGCCCGTCATCTGTCCGATCTACCCCAGTTCGACAAAGAGAACGCCCTCAGACGGGGTACGTCAATCACTCCCGGTCAAACTCGCAGCCCACTACCCCGATTACTCCGACCGCAAACACCTCAGGATTCTGGTCTTCTGTCCTTCGACCCCGATC
>CEMH01204487.1:29679-45463 GCA_001179725.1 Macrocystidia cucumis | reverse complement strand
AAGGCGCTTCTCTTTGGCGTGTTTGCTTTTTCTGAAAAAGGGGTGGGTACTCGTGGCGCCCTACGATTTGGCTTCTTGAGCTTCTTCATCCAGACGTTCTCTCAAGCTCCGCCACCCGAAGAACCCCTCCCCCCTCCCCATCGCCTCTCTCCCAGCGCCATCAGCATCACCCATTCGACCCACGCACGCACGCCCTTGCGAGATATGCCTTATTTTGAACATCATCAGTATCATGATGATCTGGATCTTTCCGTCATCTCTGACCTCCATGAATTCCTATCAGAAACGCCATTTGCATGTTCCGGAATCGACCGTCTTGCTGGAGGATTTACAAATTTCACCTTTCGGCTGCGGTTGAAGCAGCCGTACGAGGGTCATTCGACACTGGTCTTGAAGCATGCAAAGGGCTACGTTATGTCTTCCGGAAACCAGGTTCCCTTCGCCTGCTCGCGTCAGGTCAGCAATATTTCTTCCGTGGAGGCCAAAACGTAACAAAGTACTAAAGGTACACTCGTCACGCATATTCCCGCTCTCTTGATGAGTAGACGTTCGAGGTCGAGGCGTTGCACAGGGTAGGAGCGATTTTGTCACCGCAAGCAATAGTGACTGTCCCTCGAGTCCACCTATTCGACCAAGCAGCCCACGTCATCATCATGAATGATTGTGGGGAGGGTACTTCTACGCTGGAAAAGTTGATTCAGGACGGCAAGCTCTCAGAATCGCTCGCTAAGCAAATAGGACATGCCATTGGGGACTTTCTGGGCTCGCTCCACGTTTGGGGTGAAGAAGACCAACAAGCAGCAAGCTTTTTCGGCGGCAACCAAGAATCGAAGATGGTTTCCGCCTCCTTGACATATGGGCGGTTGATCACGTCATTAAACGGAGAAGAACGCCACGAGGATGTATGCATGCCTCCTACGGACATTTCTGAAAGCGAAATGAAGGTTATCGCTCGTTTGGCAGCTGAGACGACGGAAGCGATGATATCTGCCGACAACATCGTGAGTGGAGTTCATTTGAAAAAAATCACGGGATAATAACAAAGATGAAATAGTTTGTTATGGGGGACTTTTGGCCGGGAAACATAATGGTGGGGTTGGAGAACGGATGCAATTTGACGCGCATATATGTGCTGGATTGGGAGTCAGCCAAGTCGGGGTTACCTGCGATGGATGTTGGGCAATTCTGCGCCAAGATCGACCTGTTGCATCGGTTTCAAAGGGAATGCGAGAAGACCGCGTCTACGATCATTACCTTTTTTTTACAGGCCTATTCCAGGGTTTGCAGGCCAGATCTGCCGTTCCTGCGAACAGCCATTGTGCATTGGGGTGCGCATTTAGTGGCTTGGATACCCCCTCAAGAGTGGGACAAGGTAGATAAGGTGAAAGAGACTGTTGAAGAGGGGGTACGACTACTAGTGGAAGGGTACGGAGGGAATGAGAGTTGGATGAAAGGATCGTATGTTGGAAAGTTAAAAGAGTTTGACCCCTAAAGATATGTGGGGAATCGTGGGAAATATATATCTAATTTCGTTTTATTTGACAAAATAGTTTGTAAAATTAAATGTTTTTTGTCTTTTTTTTTGACTCTAAAGCTCGCTCTCACTATCTCTCTCTCTCTCTCTCTCCTCTCAGTTGTAATTGCTCCCCAAAACCACACACCGCTTCACTCGCTTTTCCCTCTTCGAACTTTCAATACAATATCTCTCGTAAGTATCCTTTTCTCGCTTAAACAAACCAACCAGGAAAATCAAATTATAACTTACACCCACTCGCTTCGATTAACAGCTTTTGCCTTTTATCAGGCCTTCTAATCCGCTTTCACATTCTCAATGGCAGCTTCCATAGCAGGACTTTCCGCCTCAGTCACCCGCATCCTTTCCTTGACAGGTTTTCCAAAGGAGTTGAAAACTAAAGATATTCAGTCCGCTTTTTCAGAATACGAAACTCAGGCTGGCGGTTTCAAAATCAAATGGAGAGACGATACTAGTCTTTTGATCGTCTTTCAAGACGCCGCAGTAGGTCAGTCCTTTAGACTAGTCAGCATTTGACGTTATCGGGCGATCTTCTCATTATGTGACATTCAGCCAAGCGCGCATATCTCCATACCGTTGCATTTCCTCCACCCATCCTCACCTCATCCAGCACAGGACTGTCTGCCATTATCAGACCATATGATGGTTCTGATGCTCAAACTGTCATACAAACCGTGAACGCTCGTGGGCAGCACAACTCTAACCCATCCCGCTCCCACAATGCCCGTGCTGCTTCAATCTCCACTTTCTCGAATGCCCGCAGCAACTCCGGGTCCAGCGTTAATAACAGCAACAGTAACGGAAACGGCAACTATCGCAACGTGGCCGCCGGTCAGCATGTAGCCATTCCAGAAAACGTGCAGTTGAATGGACGAGAGCATTCGCCAACATTGCCATCGTTACCCTCACACCCGACTCTCAATTCTCTCATTAGTTCTTCTCTCGGTGAAGCAGTTTCGGCTTCACATCACAGCCCACCTTCTGATCCTGCCATACTCGCCACCAGTCTCCACCCTGATTTGAACGGCACGGGCGGCCCTCGAATTGGCGATCCTGGAAAGAGGATGCTGGGCGCAGCCTTAGGTGTCAGGCATCCCTCTTTAGGTCCGAGACTCCTCAATGGAAATGGAGGGAGCCCCGGATCAAGCCCAGGTCAAGGCGGCGGCGTTGATCAAGCCCTGCGCGAGGTTCAACGTGCACTCGGAGGTCTCGTTGTTGCAGAGTAAAATCGCCCATCCTTCAGTTCATTTCATTTTTTCCCCTTCGTTCCTTGTTCATGTTCGGCTGTCGATATTGCATCTTTCGGTTTTGATCGGTCGGATTGTTTCAGTAGGGTTTCCTTGTGTGTGCGAAAAGAGGGGCTGAGAGTTCGAAAGAGGCGATGTCGTTGGTATTCTGTCCTTCCTCGGGGTTTCTTTTCCGTTCTACTTCAAAGCCATTATTGTACGTTTGCTCCTCTTCGGCCACACATATATATATGTATACACGTTTCGTGAGCAGGTTGGTGAGCTAGTTACCATTTTAAACTCGCATCAGAAGCACTGCTCCACGATCGAATGATGGCAAGGAACAATGTTGAGTTGCGTGACGGGTGTTGACCACACATGGACAAGACCAGTCTGCAACACGTTTCCCTGATGTCCACCTCACTTCGACACTGCGTTCCACGAAGAACGGAGATCTATGCAGGTTAGTTCATCCCTATTGTTGGCACCCGCCCAGCAGGTCCATGGCAACCCACAACCACGATTGTGGCATTCCGCAATGGTCAAGATAGAGTGGTCTCTTCAAGGCCTTGAGGTATGAACTGCCGCAAGCCTCTATACCAGCGTGATCGATGAGGATGCATCATGGGGCAGAGTTTATCGTAATTGAGTTCTCGTTGGCAAGCTCCGGCGCTGACGTAGGGAATCGGTGGATAGCGGACAGGAAGCTTGCAAAACCACACCTGAAGCGCGCAGATAGTGACTGTCAAAAAAAAAAAACTTGATCACAATCAATCGTTTTTCCCAATTGTCTGTGTGGATCGATGAATGTGAAGCTTTTTTTTTTCATACCGGATCTGTCTACAGTAAAAAGGAGGAAAAGGAGGAAACAGAACCTGTGTCTTGGTCGTCAAAAGCCCGTCTCAGCGGTGTCGTGTGTGTGTGGGTGTGTGGCGGGGGTCATGGGTCAGAAACCACGGGCAACGGATTGATCAAGACACACTGTGAACGTTTGGGGTATAATTACAAACAGGGTTCCGGGTCCAAAACCACGCAGTGTAGAACCGCCCAAAAGCTAATTTGTGGAGAAGGATGAAACTATAACTCACGGCGGGGAGGGAATGGCCGGGGAAGCTGAAAGGGGCCGGAGAGTTATTAGCACGCTCAACTCTGGTCAGGTATCACTCGCTTGAGGGGGTTTTAAATGGCTTCGTTATCAGCTGGCTTGAGAAGATGACGGATCTTCTGGAGACAGGCGGAGATGGATTGGTTGTGAAAGAACGCGCTCTGAGCGGAGATAGAGTTGAATGAGTAGAAATACAAATGACCCTGAGTAGCGCTGTTGAACAATGAGTGGTATGATTTCGGGCTGTAGCTAGGATGGAACGAGGCAATTGGAAACAGCTGCAGTGATGAGGCAGCAGGCTTGTGTCGTACATGTAACTTGTTCCTGATCTCCATTTTGTTCCTTTTACTGAATTAGTAAAATACATCTCTTTTCGCTAACAGTAATATAATCAACCGCCAGATGCCAGTCACCTTCAAGCCAAGCGTCTGGGCCACCCTACTTATAATAATCGCCTTCCGTGCCACTGTCCACAGGCCACCCCCTAGCCGCGATGCCCCTGCTCTTAAGTTCTTCCCTTAGTGTCTTAAAACTCGGGTGAACTCAGACTTGATTCTCTCTCTCTCTAACCCCTCCTTTGGCCCTTGCCTCAACTCTGTCTATCACCTCTCTTGACCTGTGAAACATGGAGGACGTCACCGCCAGTCCCGCGGTCATCTGTTTCAGCAACCTTCCCAACCAAGCGAGTTTGTTTCCATTACGAGACCGACCTGTTCCAATCGCGGAGAAATATCATACTGTCCATAGGGAGACCACGGAGCCCGATTCGAGCCCTTTGTCTCATCAATCTCCTCTCCACTCCAGAGATTTCCCTCCAATTCACCTTTCGACCGAAAACCTTTTTCCTTATCAAGGCCACATTTATAACTCGGGACCTTCTTCAGCCTCTTCCTCCTCCAGCCTTGCTTCATTCACTCACATGATAGAGACACCGTCCTACGAACCCAACTTTTTTCACCAGAAGGAATCCGAGGACTCACCGATGGACGTCTTTGACGAATTTGGTTACTACCAGCCCATCGATGAACCTTCCAGCTCGTGGGCACACTATCGCGCGGTGTATCCATCGCAATACGATGTCGCATCCCCCTCCTTCATCCAACTGTCAGCACCGTCACACGAATATGCTTCATCCGACCGCATCGCGAGCGGGGCGCCACTACAGGACAGTGGTCTGAACTATTATTACCGCGACTACTGTTCGCAATCAATGATGCCCTTCGGTTCCCAAACGCAACACCCATACCCCCGATCTGCACCTATCAATTGCTTCCCTACCCAATACTCCGACAGGTTCACACAAGAAGCCACCACCGCAACCGCATCATCGCCGTCGATATATTCGTCCCCTCCCTTCCCTGAGCTGTCGCCCTCAAGTTCTTCCGCATCGCCTTCGCCAGTAAACAGTATCCCCATCGTTCCACCTCCATCTTTGAAACTTCATCAACCACGACCCTCACGAAGCATTCCAATCATTTCCCTTTCCGAACTTGCATCATCAGCATGCACTGAGGCGGCCTCCAATTCACCATCCGCAAACCAAAACCTTTATTCATTACCACCCGCAGCCCCATCACGCCCCAACTTCTCGTCATCTCCTTCACCATCACGTTATTCATCAACACTATATTCATCCGTGCAATCGACTGTACCTCGCGCAGCCGGCCCTGACTGTGCCGCGCCATACTCCCCATCCGCAAGACGGACTGCCTCAATCGCCCAGCCAATGTTGCCTGTGGCAACTGCCAGATCAGTTTGGGACGGCGTMAGACTTCCTCCTGTGCGGGGTAATGTTCCTCAAGGCGCGCTTTTGTGCTCGTGCGGTTGCATGGAATCATACAGCATGCCTCAGCGGTAGCCACCGGCAATTTAGTGCCATACTTTTTTTTTCATTATCTTCTTTTCTACATACACCTTATGCATCATCTTCTATTGATTTATCTTTTTTTCTTTCATCTCTGATCTCGCAATGCGCATACATTTACTTGTTCATTATCATATACAAACTATAGAACCACATCGTACTGGGCAATTCATTCGGTTGACACAATGGCGTGATAGGGATCATACAGATAGGGTTTGCGAACAGGGAGCAGTAATGTTTTAGTTTGTCGCGTTGACAGCTAAGGGAATATCAGATTGTTGGGAGATGCTTGAACAGGGTAACAACGTGGATGTGGCCGTGAAGGAGGTGTCGCGTTGGATAGGATAACGGAGAATAGCTGATCGGGGAAACTGCGCATCCGGAGGATAAAAGTCATGAGGTTGTAGACGGAATACGTCCCTTAGATTCCACCCCCAGCAGAAAACGCTCGTCGCCTGGACGGGTGCATATGGTTGTGGTTCATGCGAGGCCAATCAGCTGTTCCAAGGGACGCTTCGACGCCCGAAATTTTACTAGGAGTTCCTGACGTGGCGAGGGATGAAGCGAGGTTTTGGCTGGATTGGGCGACATCATTTTCGAAAGCGGTGATGGTAGGAGAGTTTACCACACTGATGGGCTGAAGGTAATCACTCGCTGCGGACAGGAGTTGTTGCCCAGATTCCTCCGAGTTGGTTGCCACAGGTAGCAGTTGATGTGAATTGGAGCTCAACCCCTCGGTGTGTTTCCGCTTCAGGTCGGGCGGCAACCGGGAAAAAGGTGAGGCGTCCCGAGAAAGCCGTCCAACTATGTCCGGCGAAGAGATGTTGGCTGTATCGCAAGCTACCGGGCGGGGTGGAATCCTTTCAGAAGAAACGGCAGTCGGGCTCTGAAGGTCTCGAGTCTCAACGGCGGAAATCCAGTCCGGAAGGTCGGGTATCACAGAGAACTTCAGTCTGGTGTTTTCGAGATGCCAATCAAGCCCCTGAGATCTTGCCTGATAGACACGAGTAGGTTTGCGACTACGAGAGAGTATCAACTTGTCGAAATAGGCACGAGTGCGTTCCTTCATATATTTTCGATACGTCCCCACGGATTCCTGAATGCCAGATGCGGGGCCAATGCTGGAACTGATAGAGTTATAAATCTCCATTCGCTCTTCCTGGGTAAGTCCTCGGCGCTCGTCGATAGAAACAAAGACGTCGCGATGTTGGGGCTGTACAGCCGGATAATCATCTTCCAGAGGAACTAGGGGCATATCATAATCACCAGAACCATGGATGTCACAAAAGTCCCCAGCGCCCCAGAGTTCGTCATCACTACCGGACAACGGGCTTTCATGGTCATTTGACATGGTAAATTCGGGGCACGGAGACGGGCTTCTCGAGGGGACTACTTCTGGCACTGCGATCGCCGTGACTGGAGCACGTTTGGGGTAAGGCTGGGGGCGAGGTGCGGACTTTATGCGTGGCTTTTTTTGTACGTTTACGACTGCACGTCTTTCAGGCTGGGCAGGAGAAGGAGGTCGGACGACCTGCTTGGGAATCTTTGACTTTTCGGGGGGGATCACCGTGGGTGTCTCTGTGGAGGTTTGGGGGGAAGTAGTCTATATGCACCGAAAAATGACTGGTTAGTGAGTAGAAAAGAGGCTTAACCCTCACTTGTGCTTGGAGCGCCTGTTGGGCCTTTAAGGTTCGTCCTCGTACTAGGTTGGTATGTTTGTCTTCCTTCGCCACGCGTAATCCTGAAAAAAAAGGAATGAGATGAGATAAACAGCTAAAGACGCGTGGTTGTCTAGTCTACCTCTAGAATGGAAGTAATCATAGATGTGTCGCCTGTCGACGTTGTAGCGTTCTTGTAGATCTTTTCTGACGGTGAAGTTTGGCATCTTGGCCCCAGGAACGATATGCGCCTCCATCTCCGCCACCAAATCAGGGGCTAGACGACCTGCAAGGCGTTGAGGATTGACCCGCCTGGTTTTGTTCTGGCCATCGTCGCGGTCACCACCGCCACCGTCTGTGTAAATATTGATATCGCCCGTGGAAAGGCGATTTCTAGTCCTTGTAAACAAGCCATTGGCACGAAGCTCAGATGTGTCCGTTTGAGATATGGTGGAGGACTCGTCATCGGAAAGGTCTATATCGCTGATGAAAGGTCTCGCCATGAAGGAACAACAGGCAAGAAAAGTTGACGTCACTGACGTCCCATTGTGCAGGTCGCGTCAAAGTCACATGATTGAAAATTACACTCTAAAAGTACAAACTCGCCGCAAAGACGACTGTTTCGGTTGCAGAGTCAGCAAAGAGTTTCTGGATAGGATACAACAAGGACTTGACCTACTATCTCTTTTAATTTTGACCTGCGCTTCCTCCATTTTTTTGAACAAACTAGCATCACCAATAACACGAGCGGCGTCCCTAACCTCGCGACATGTTTCGTCCAAGCGTGTGATCACCCTCACAATCGTGCCTTCTGCGATATCGGTCAAGGCTGTGATTTGTTCGAAGGGCTGTCAGATGATTTCCTGCATCAGCTAGCGGTCAGACGACAGACGGATCAGATGGAAACCCTCACCATCCCCTTCGCCCATTCATAAACGACTTCCATCAACCCGAACTTGAGGTCGGTTCGGAACTCTTCAACCGCAACCTTGTGAGAGTCTTGAATTCTGCACACCCGATCGTTGATTTTAAGGATTTCTTGGCGTCCAATATCAAGCTTCGGCGGTACGATGGGCTCAATGTCGGTTTTTTCTTGAAACACAAAACACGATAACAATGCCACCACCTCCTCTGGCTCGTACGCCGCCAGGGTGTTCTCCAAAATGATTTCTGTCAACACCAACTCGCTCGCAGAGTTTATCTGTGAGCGATAAGAATACATCCATTACGGGGAGAATGAAAGTTCAGTTCACGCAACACACCTCGCATGCTACCCGACCCTTCAACAACACGGTAGAATTTTCATCAATGAATTTAAGTTCCTTCAGGACTTCTATCCGTTGCTCGTAATCAGGGATGAGCTCTAGGTTCTGGTCAGAGATGGCGAGTTTGAGGTGTTCAATGTTTGCGCGTAGCACGTTTTCTCCGTGAAGAATCTCGTACTATCAAACCGGATGTAAGGACGCGCGGAACGAGCTCAAAGGGTGTACGCTTCCGTGTGTGTAAAACAGACTGACATGGTGAGCAAAATCAGGGCAATGAATACAATTTCTCTCCTTGAAACGGTGAAGCCGAGAATTCCTTGATCGAAAAGTGTCTTGAAACTCCAACGTTCGAATCCGGGTCCAATCCACTTCTGGAATTCCGTTCGCATTTATCCAATCACGGATCAAACTTTGAAGCGCGGTTACGCCTTCGCGCATGGGGGCGATGAGATGCCTATCCACAATCTTTTCCACTTCCACCTGATCCATCGAAGATCTTATTAGTCGGAGCACCTGGAAGGGAACTTGGATGACCCACTTTTACGAGCTTGTCGGTCACGAGAGAGATACTAGTCAAAGGTACTGCCTTAAGCTCATACTCGGCCCCGTCGCACAGAAGAGACTCAGGCCGCGGGGGCCATTGAGGTGGGATAATCTGGGGGTCAATGTCTGCTAAAGACTTTATGAACAAATCCCCGTCAAAAAGGACATGTATAATTACCTTTCGAGGCTCGCTTCATCTCCGGTCGAACGGAAGCCAAAACAAAATACGCCTTAGTCTTGTCAATCACTCCGGACTCGGAACTTGGAGCAGGCGCTTGCTTTAACAGGATCGCGGCGTTGCCATCTTTAAAGTGCTGTCACGAATGAATGAGGAGACGTTCAGAGGCAGAGATTAGGCAAGACGGACACCATCACGAAGGATCACCACCCGTCCTGCGACGAGGATTTTGCTTTGATGTTTATCAGCGGCAAGGGCTATCAACCGTTGGGTCGCGTCGATGGCATATGTGTTGTCCTCATAGAACGCCTGGATGTCGGATAGACATACATCACAAGACAGCCTCGCCAACGTCGCAAGCTTTTTTTCGCCCTGGGATACGGCGGTCTGTCAGATATGAATAGAGAAGATGATCTACAATCTGACCTCGATAACTTTCTTTTGATTGTCAGGTAGCAGACGTTGCGAAGCATTCTCTGAGAAACTCCGCTTGATCATCTCTTCAACCTTGAGTGCTTCTACACGTAGTAGGTTGAGTATCATGTTGTACGTCAACCTGAATTGTGAGGAAAGTTTCCCCGGAGTCCCCAGCATCATGGTCTGCAACGCGCCTTGCTAGATGACAAGGCAAGATAAGAACGGCCTCAACAAAACCCACTGGAAAAACATACCTCTGGCAGAGAGTCGGTGACAAGAATGATCACAGTGCCTGTTGGATCTAACCCACGCCGTCCAGCTCGGCCAGCCATCTGAGTGTATTCGCCTGGCAAAATATCCCGGAAACTTCGCCCGTCATGTTTTCTTATTCCAGAAAATACCACCGACTTTGCCGGCATGTTAACTCCCTGAATAATATTCTCAGCCAACTATAACCAAAAACGCCATGGACAGTGGTGATATCTTACCATCGCAAAGGTCTCTGTCGCAAAGAGTATCTTGACGAGACCACGAGCAAACAAAATTTCGACAACCTCAAGTTTGATAAAGTCAACGCCGTAAGCTATAACGCTGGGTAACATACGCTCACCTCTTTCACGAGAGGGAGTAGACCCCCATGGTGGATGCCAATGCCCCGACTCAGGAGGTCCCGCATACGTCCAATCTGTGGCAACTTCTTGTCCGTACCTTTTCCCGTCATCAGGGTCAATCAACACAAGCGAGGGAAAAACAAACAAACAACCAGACCTACTGACCTTTTAGACGAGAGAGTGCCTTCTCAATGGCAACATGAACCTCGCTTTTTTCAACAGATGTGCACAAGTCCGCGTTTGTAAGGGTGGCAGCATTTTCTTCACAACGTTTTTTTGAGAGCGTAAAGACCACAACGGGGAGGAGTGCCTGCTTTTTCAAGGTACCGAGCAGGTGCACATAGACGTTTTTGTCCACGTGTAAAGTTCGAGGGCTCCCTCCGCCGCCCCTCATAACGCGCGGCGGTGCCCCTCGCGTCCCTCGGGTATTCGGCACACCCCGTTGTTGTCCTCTTTGGGCTTGAGCACCCCCTCGGGCGCCGACTCTTTGAACAGGGGGTAATCCTGCGGCCTCTCTTTCCTTGTCCTGTTTCCTTCTCAGGGCCTCTCCAGCATCCTTGTAACTGCCAAATACATCAGTCCCTTGAAAAATAAATGAAAAGAAGTTCCAAGAAGTGGTTTCACCCTTGAGCCAAGAAATTTCTCTTCGAGTCAACAATTTTGTAAAGTTCCCGACCAGCATATAGGTAATGCTCTAACGGCACTGGCCGTTGGGCGGTAGATATGACATAAATATCCTTCTTCTTGGTGCGCCTGCAGCAGCAAGTCAGTCGTGTAGCTTCTTCAGTGTCAAGTTGACCTACCCAACCCAATCAGCAAATTCTCTAGTGTTCGGGACCGTCGCTGATAACAAGATGATATTGACATGTTCAGGCAACATGATGATGACTTCCTCCCAAACAACACCCCTCTGGAGAAGTGAGCCGTAGCGCTCTCCGAGGAGCGTACATTGCGTCGCACCTCTGCATCGTTTACATAGTGAACCTCGTCGAAAATGACAAACTCAACGTCACGAATTAGGTCCGCGCCCTTGTAGAGCATACTGCGCAAGATCTCCGTGGTCATGATGAGACAACTCGCCTCTGGGTTTATCTGAACATCGCCAGTCAGGATGCCCACAGAGGAGGACGAGAACGTTTCCTTGAAATCTCGGAACTTTTGGTTCGACAAGGCTTTTATTGGCGACGTATAGATGGCGCTGCCAGATTGTCACAGAGGAATCAACCGAAAGGGGAGAACGACAAACCGTGTCATATGTTTTTCTGCCAGTGATATAGCGTACTCAGCGACGGCGGTTTTCCCGGCGGAGGTGTGTGCGGCTACGAAGACGGAATCTCCCATTTCGAGATGATAAACAGCCTGTTTTTGGAAAGTATCGAGTTCAAAGGGATACTGCAGAGGGGTTAGTGAGAGGTTCAAAATTTAGAGAGGGGTCATCGAGTACCTTGTGAGCCATTTCTGGCACCAGCTCGTGAAAATTAACGAGAGGCGTTTTGATGTCGATAACGTGAGCCCAGTCACGCTTCTGAACGACTTGTCGTCGACTCTTTCGTGAAGGAGCTTGGACTGGTCTGATGTTTGCCGTCTTGAGCGGCGGGTCAGCACTGACGTGGATGAAAGGGCAGAATACTCGCTGTAGCCGGCAGAAACATATCAATGTCCAAGGATGCTTCAATGCTCTCTTCCTCCGCATCTCTGATGCCGTAGTCCTAGCGTTCGCTCAGCAAAAGTCGGGGTTCTTTTGCAACCTAGATCGGACTCACCATGTCTGGGCTAATACGCGTGCTTCGTTGTTGTGCGTCCAACGCAAGCATTTCACCATCTCCCAATTCGTCGCCTGATTGGCCAAATCCTCTGGAAAAACCAGGCGGGACGGAGCGGAGGCCGTGATTATTCGAAGAAGAGTTGGGATCAAGAAACAGCTCTTCGCTTGAGGCTTCCAACCCTCCAGGCCAAAATGGAACAAAACCTGATTTCCCGCGGACAAAGTTTTTCCCTGGACCTGGAGCGCGTTCTAGGGAAGTTGATGTCAACCCGCTGGAGGTTGGTGGGTTCACGACCTGCATTATCGTCAGCCACGGTACAAACTGCACGATTCGACGCACTTCTGTGTAACCAACGACGCGTCCTTCGAGTCCAGCCCTGACGAATGATAGACTGGAAGGGGATGGGGAGGGTTGATACCCCAGAAGAGCAGGGACATAGAGTGGATGTTTCCAGTTCCTAACAGAAAAGATGTGAAGATGATAACGACAAAGTACGATTGCTTATGCGAACTGCTGATAGGAGGGCAACCAATGCGATGGGAACTGTTCTTTGGGTAACAACAAAGAATTTTCAATTTCTGAGTGAACTTGTTCCCTCGATGGTGATGAGGCAAGGTTCAACTGGAGAAGAATATCATGAGCAGTATCTTGTGAGGGGTGTATGATTTTATGAAGACGAGGCATTGACCAAGAGGAGAGAACAAATTAGCGCGATCATCCTGCTGTCACTCTTTCGATCACTTTGACGTCCTTCCTTCCCTGAACTGAAAAAAAGAAAAAGAAAAAAAGACCTCCCTTTTATTGTTACACAAAGTACACTCTAGTCGGAGTAATAATACATCCTGTATTGTTGCAGTCAGCGTAGCATTGCCCGCAGTTCGGGCAAAATCCCAAACCCATCCATGATAAGATCCATCCATCATGATGTGGACAGGGTCTTATCGTTTCAGGCAAAGTGACCGCGCTGAACACCCATTTTTTTGAGGCCGTCTGGAATGTCCTCGCCATCAATTTCAGGCACACCCTTTTCACCCTTCATCCCACCCAAGTCAACAGTCAAGTGGTGGCCTTCCTGCCCTTGTACTTCCACATTCCTTTCCTCTCATCATGGCGCTTTGGAATTATACGATTGATGATACGAGTCCTTCATTTGTCTTTAGTCCAGTTGGTGAGTCCGAACGAATTATTCATCCTTGTTACCTTCTTATTCATCTTACCCCTCAGCCGAGGGCGACGCTTCAAAGGGGTGGCGAACATGGTATAGTCAGTCTGGCTTCAACACCTCACCCAATCAAGTTAGCAAGGGAGATTCCTTTCATACCACCTCTTCCGTCGGCGCCAATGTCAAACTTCAATTTTATGGTGCGCCTTGATCACTGCTCTTTTGTATTTCATTTTCCCCCCTCAACTCGCTACTCCACATAGGCACTGGTATTTCGTTTTACGGCAATGCAAACGCTTCCTTCGATTTCATCATCGACAATAATGCATACGACCGCAAACAATCAAATGACCTTCTCTGTTCTTATCTCAAGCTGGCTGAAGGGACTCACTATGGTGCGTACTCACCAGCCGCTTTGTTGTCCCTCGGTTGCTTAACTTTATACAGTGAGCTTAATTGCTCGTCCAGGCTCTACTTCTGAGGTACTGTCCGTAAATTATGCTGTTGTGTCTACACCTTTGGGGACAGCGTGAGTGATACCGTTTCAAGCGAGTCCTTTATTTCTGAGTGTCGATGCAGCAACAATCCCCCAATCCCAATCTTCGTCGACAATTCCAATACCACCGTCTTGTCGTACGAAGGCTCTTGGCCAACAATCACGGAGACTGGTGTCCCTAACTCGTCAGTGTCCGCTCCTTTTCACCAGACCAACAGCAACGGAGCGTCCGTGTCTTGGAACATGAACAATGTCGCGGCAGTCGCTGTCAAAGGGAGAACCAATTCCGACAGTGGCGGCTACACTGTTGTACGTCGGCTACTGCTCTCCGGAAGATTCAACTGCTCATCTTATCCCAGATATTTGACGGTGTTTCCACGTCCTACAATGCAAGCAGCCCCTGGAACATACCTGACACCCTTCTTTTCTTCCGTTCTGGACTTGACCCCAACCAAGGTCATCAAATCCAGCTTGTGAACGCTCAAGATGGCAAGAATCTTGCGGTCAGTTCTGTGACCGTCTTCCAACCTCAATCCAAAGTCGTTCCCCCAAAATCAAGTCCATCCAATCAAACACCAGCCAAATCGTAAGCTTGTTAGGGTCGTCGCACATGCAACCATCCCGAATTAACGTCTCATCTCAGTTCGTCCGTAAATATCGGATTAATCATCGGACCCATTGCTGCGATTCTCATCATTGGCCTCATTATTGCCTTCTTCTGGTGGCGTCGAAGTCGTAAACGAGCAGGGGCAAAAATCCGCCAAGTATCACCCATTGGACCAGGCTATCAGGACTCTCGTCCCGATTCCGCTGGCGCTCCTTATGGTGCACCAGGGGTTCTCAGCCCTTTCAACCCAAATTCTGCACCTCTCACCCCTGGTTATGCGTATCCCCAGTATCCTTTTGTGGACTCCGAATCTCCGACCAGCGCTCAATTCCCACAAAGAGACTGGCAAGCAGAGAAGCTCAGGTCATACGCCGCCAGTTCACAAATGCCACTTCGAGAAGACGATCAGTCGAGTTTGGCGTCTGGTTCACACATCACCTCCAGTGCACATCTGTCCATGGGTTATCCACCACAGCGACACGCCTCCGTAAGTTCATTTGGCGTTTTAGCTGCTCGCAGCGCTTTACCACCCGTGCCTTCAACGCCGACATACGCGGAGAGTGTGGGCGCATCGTCCTCGGCAGGAGCAGGCGCTTCCACCTCTTACCGACCTGATGTCAAGGGACCCATCCCGTCAGTTCCTGACCCCGACGACGACGAAACGTATGACTCTCCTCCACAGTATCAAGCGTAGTTTTTTGGGGGCTTTTTTTCTTCTTCGTGTAGTCAACTCATGGATATTCTTCAACTGCCGCCCAACTCGGACCACTCCTTTACAAATTATTTATGGTATAACGTAGCTCGCTTTTGCGTCCATTCCTTATATAACTTCCAACTCAGGACATATGTATTTGCCTCTCCTTAATGACTTACGTTGAAAAGAGACTGAATTAGAATCAAACAGTCTTTTGACACTTTTGTTTCATGGCGGTATACCCGTGTATGGACGTCAGGAAGTTGGCTGTTTGACAGAACAGAGGGGATAAATAAGGAGATTAAATCAACATTGACATACTGCTCCTGTCTTTTGGATGAAGGCCACGTCGTGCAACAATGGGCGGTTCGCATCTGTCCATCAAAGCGATGTTGTTCCGAAAGAGGAGGCGAGGAGTCAAGAAGAGACGTGTGTACGCGCGCCGATTGATCGCGGGACAAAAATCAAAGATCAAAGGGATGATAATAATAATAGTATTTTTCTGTTATTGTCGCTTTTTACGAGCATAGACGTTTTGCAAACGAATCCAATGTGGTGTTTTGGCTTCCAGCAATTCCGCTGCGGCCTTGTTCTCGAGCTCGTCCACGAGTTCTTCGGCGAGACCGCTTCCGAGGAGTAATGGGCGGCCAGACCTCAG
>CEMH01204487.1:17761-29654 GCA_001179725.1 Macrocystidia cucumis | reverse complement strand
AAAAAAAAGTCACCGATCTCATACAAACAGCGAATTGAATTAGATGAGTAGGGACATACGAGAATATCATCCCGCATATGAGTTGCAATCCGCCTGTCATACTCGCTATCTTTCGTCCATGGTGATGTGGGTACCCAAAAATCGCGGGCGACTACTTCTTCATATGCTTCATTCTCCAAGACCCATTTGTGAAGATGGAGAGCGGCATCGAAATCGCCACCTCGTTCCTTCACAGCATTTGAAGTATGAGCAAGCCAACGAGGCCACCAAGGAGGGCCAGTCTCGTTTGTTGACAAAACGATTAACTCCCGGTTTACGTCGTATGTGTGAAACCCGAATTCCATGATGTCCAAAAGGCCACCGGGCCGTAGCACCCGGCCTGCGTGATCAATGAGCGATTCATAGTCCCTTATCTAAAAAAACCCTCAAAGGTATGATGATCTTTTTTTCTATTCTGATGTCGGTTTTGGAAATAGAAGGATCTTCTTACCCCAGATGAAATCAAACGAGCATGCACGACATCAAAATCGCCATAAAAGTGCTCTAGGCCAAGATTGATATCGTCAACTTCACTCCTATTCCGTTCAAGTCAGGCCACGGACGGGAACCAAAAAAATCGGAGTGGTTTCTCACCGACAATTGGGTGGTAATGAGCTGGGTATGAGTCAAATGATGAGACTTATGACGTGTTGGTTCGCGTATCGGACGAACGTACGTGGATTGCATAGGCACCAGGTCAACAGCTACAGCATTGCAATTTGGATAATCCCGAGCAACGTCCATGATCCTGTCAGGGGAGGTTGAGCAATGGGGCGCCATTACAAAAGTCTTTAAGATTCACCAGCTTCCGCTCCCACATCCTAGATCGAGGCAAGATTTCTCTTGAGAGGGATATTCTGCTGCCATAACTTCATCCATCGGTGGTGGGTATTTGCCCATCACTTCTTTGAACATGAGATGTTGTTTGTCTTGACTGGTGTCAAGTAGAGCTAGAAATTGAAAAAAGAGGAACACATACCGAGGCGCTCGTATTCCTCCTCATCAGCCGGTAGCCGATACACCTCCGAGTAATTATTCACGCCACGGCCATACTCCAACTTGTAAGCGTTGGCGTGCAGGGAACTTGAGACGGACCAGACCGAAGGGACAGGGGACGCAGACCGCATGGAAACATCATAAGACGTCAGGGAGCTAAAACTAGGATTTGGGCTGAATGTGGGTAAAGAGGATACGGAGTCATTATCGCTGCTCATGCTGTCGTCGAAATCGCTGTCAACGTCAAGATCACTCGGAGGTGGCAGAAAGCGACGACCATTGGAATTCGAGACTGGGAGCATGGCGCGAAGCATTCAAGACGGAATGTGAAGGGAGGGAGTAGATGAGAGGGCATTAAGGTGAGTTTTACTTATAAACTAAAGCAGACGCGCGGAGCCCGTTCAAATCGTGCGAGCGTCAGTCGCGGCGGATATCAGCTACCTCGCCGACAAAAAATATATATTATAAAATACCACACGTGATCGTCATTCCCAACCTTCTGAATCCCCTTCAGCAGAAGTCCAAATTTACTTCCTTGTAAGTTAAGTACAGTCAATCACTCATCTAAGCGCGTGCTTATGCTGGTGTGGAGAAACCCATAAATAACACCAGAAAGACATAAAAAGTACTGGATTCGAATGAGGCACTAAAGGTCGCGTCCACCAATGTGTTGGATCGCCAAGCCGGCAATCAAGCATCTCGAACGGAAGAGTCGCCGGAGAGCAATTGACTTGAAATTGCTGTAGTTGCCGCGTCGGATCTATTGACGAGGACCGAAGGGGACTTGCAGTCTGATCTGGATTCTTCTTCCTCAAGTTTCCCTTCCAAACGCAGAGTCCGCAGTTTGCCGTTGAAGCTTGGTCAGGTTCGCTGGCTGCACATATAATCCCTGTCTTATGAATCGTGAGCGTATTGGAGGAGCCAGAGCCAAACTGATGGCAAGGTGTTATCATATCTTTATGTTATCAGTTATCTCTCCGAGCATACTGCTTGTTTACAATCGGGAAACCACTTTCGACCCCTCATCCCACAGTTTCCATCATTCTGCCCGGACCTCGTCCATGCGGTGTCTTGCCCACGCTTTGCGCCACATAGCGGTCAACTGGCAGTTTTTGGCCGATTTTTTCTTCGCCTCTTACCTATCATAGGTCGCTCTCAGTGCCACGGTGCTATCTCTGGAACCGCCGACGTCTGGGACACTTCCTCCCGCGACTTCCTCGAAGGCTCGCTGTGGTCCTTCTTTATCCCCTTCGACCCAGTCACCACGTTTCCCTTTTCACATTGCCTGGAATGGATATCGCGGACCTGATGAATTTGACCTAAATATCCCAGCACACTCCTAATTTCTTCTCCTCTGGCATCCTGCGACCACATCGCACAAGCTCCGACAAAGTCTCTTCTTTCAATTCCCTCAGAATCCTTTTCTCTGGGTCCTCACGCTTGCCAGTGTAGCGGTCACATGCGAATAAACACTTCCTCCGGCAGGCCTCGTGTTGCTGAGGTGATTCTGAGCGTCTTCGCCAGCACGGCGGTCACCTTTCTTTCCTCCTTGATCGGCGATGGATGTACGAAAACCCTCTTCGAGGACAGCCACGATGATCTCTTCCCTGTACACGTTTACGGAAACTTCCTTGTATTCGGCGAAACGCTCATCATCCATTACCACCTTGTTCTATTTACTGCTTTCCCTTTTTACTTTTCACGCCACACAAACGGAAATTATGATCGCTTGAAGGGTTCTGCAGGTTCATTGAGAACGAAACGCCGCTTGTGCAGACCTGGGTAGCCATTATTTCATAGTGTACTATCGGTTCTGCCGTCGTCTTACATGTCGCATAAACCGCCCATCGAAATGAACAGGTGTCTTTCTGTCGAAACCAGCTTCGGACCGATCTAGTCCCACACCACTTAATATGCGCAAGCGTGCCGAAAGCTCGATGGGGTCACTCAATCGAGCTAGAAGTAGCGAGGTGCTGTTTTTCCACCTTTCCGCGTAAGATTTCTAAACAAATCGACGTGTGGAGCCTCAAGCCAGCGGTCGACCGCTTCAGTTCCGCGCGTTATTCTATACCCAGCGCCTTGAGAACTCCCCTCCTTTTTTTACTTACTTCCTTAAGAAGGGAGTTATCTTCTCCGTGGACATAGTGAAGTAATTGGTATCTACGGTACATTTAGAGCGCATCGGGAGATCGGGCAGGTCAGGTATTTTTCTGTGCAACTTACTTCGGACCAACTTCTCAAAACTCTATCTCCAAGGGCACGCTGCACGCCCTCCCCACACGTCGGAAATACCACACGGGGAATCAATAACTAACCGCATGATGTCCATTGGCTTCCACGGGTATCCTTGAATGTCCTACGCTTAGGACGTTGATGAATCGCACGGAAGAAGGTACGATCCGTCAATCCCTCTTCGCAGTCCCAAGTGATGTATTCAGGGTTCTGTGATTTTGTGCAGTGAAATGTCGTGCGAACGTGAACAGAGGAGTAAATAGAAAACAGGGTCGGTTCTCCTTTTCATGCTCACAATTAGCAAACGCGCGTTTTCCATTCAAAAGAACACGGATGAAGTGAGCACCCATTACAGAGATTACAGTTCCAGAAAAAGATTACGGAAGCATAGATCAAGATAGAAAGCGGTGTTTATCTCTTCTTAAGCGCAGCGAATCGCTTTGCGAGTGCATCGAAATCATCCTCTGGTGGTTCTGGTGGGGACGAGGCCTGCGAGCCTTTGGAGCCGGTTCCGGCGGTCTTTGGTTTGCTCTCCGATGGTACCTTGTCTTCGCCTTCAAGCGGAGGGATCTCTGGGAGCTTGGGAGGAGATCTTGCTGAAGATTCCCCTTTGAGATCGGGTATTGTGATAACGGCCGTCCCTTTCTCTGCCTCGGTATTGGTATCCTGAATGAACTAGTCAGAATATAGAAAGAACCAGCCCAAAATGAGGTATACGCTGTCTATCGGGGATTCCACGTTCAAGGGAGAAACCCATTTGACGCCGTATGCTTTGGCTATTTCCGTGAGGTACGCATCCACAAGCTCGGGGGAAGGTGTGGCGATATCCAATTTACGGACAACCTGTATCAATCACCAGATAAGCACGTAAGGGCGCGGACCACAGCTGGGGGAGAAGTGCTAGCAGGAACGAGGCGAACGGCTTACACGGTCACTGACACATCCGTCGCGATTTTCCATTACGGCGAGGGAATAATCTCGACCGTACTTGTGCATGAGTATGTCACGTAAGACGTGCAGTTCTAACGAAATTGCGTCAAGATTCAGGATTCGGGACTCGTTCGAAAGTCACCTTTCAATTCCGTTCGTGGGGCTGCATGTATGATGCTGCATACTCCTTCACTCACACCTTAGAGACGAACATTAAGAAATAGGCAACAGTTTGATCGCCCATTCGTACCTGGATCGGGTTCACGAGTGCTGGGGTATGATGAAATGATCAACGCGGTTGCGGGGCAACGGAGGGATGTGGTACTCACTTTTGATCGAGTAGGCCAAATCTCGCCAGCAGGAGTTCGCAGTAAAGTTCGAGTAACTCAAGAAGCTCGACGTGTACATCTTCGTTGATTACTACAAGGATAGTCGTATGTATTGACGCTGATAGACGTGATGATGATTGAGGACTCACGACTTTCCACCTTGATGCGGGAAGTCTCGACTTTGCCCCGTTCGAGAAGGCTCGCAATATCGCGACGAGTAGCTTTTGCCTGGGCTTCCTTCTTCTGTTGGAGGATGCGGAGGCGCTGTACGGACAGCCTTGAAAAGGAATTGGGGATTATGGGGCGGTGATCATTGATATTGTGCGTACCGAAGTTGAACCTTGTGAGAAGTTATGAGTTGAGTTGAAAGGTCGATTCTAACAATCCGTTCACCTTTGCCTTTGCGCTATTCCAAGGAGGCATCTTGTGGAGATTGTAGGATTACATAAGCTGTGGTGAGGAGTGGAAGGTGTTGACAAGCAAGCGACAACAGATCGGGTGCCACGTAAGCAATAATACGATTGATGTCCCGAGGGAGGGCTGTGGCGTCCACCTGCAATTGGGAATTTGATAATTTTAATGAGAAATGTTACGGGGTGGCCCTGTTCCGTTCGCAAATTTCCCAGTGCGGATTGGTGAAGATTTTTTTGAACGAGAAAAAGTTGAAACGAACTTGAAACTCATCATGATTAACTGCCGGATGACTGATGGAAAGTGGACTGCTGTTGATGATCAACTGTTGACATGCCTCCTGGTGATGAAATGACAGCCTCAAGAGCTCTTGGGCTGGAGCACCGGAATCTGTTTTGACTGCTAAGTGTACAGTGCCTGTTCGAGATTCCCTCCAATTTACGACCCTTTAGCTGGCACTCATTCCTGCATTCACATCCACACCCACACTCACGTTTCCTCTCTCTCACTTTCTGCAGACACTGCCATGACTCTATCTCACTCCCAATCCATGCGCCAACCCCTTCACCTTCACATAGATCCCTTTCCTCTGTCCTACAATCAGCATCGACAGTTTGTTTCCCCTGAATCATCTCCATCCTCTTCGTCAGCTAGAGCAAGTTTGGTTACCAATGGTACAACTCCAAGTTCGACTGGCTCCGAGTGGGCAATCTTCTCCGTTCTATGCTTGTATGACTTCGCCTCCGACGACCCCGATCATCTCCCGTTCTCCAAAAATGAAATTCTGGATATCGTGAAGGAAGAGGATTCTGGCTGGTGGGCTGCCATGCGACGTGGGGTGGACGTTGTGGGTTGGATACCCCAAGCCTTCGTCCAGCCTCTCTCCGAAGAGATGGCGGAGAGATTGAGGGGTGTTAAAGAGGATCTCCGAGTATTTGACTTCACAGCGGAGGAGCTCTACAACTCTGCTCCCGTCTCCCGTCCTCTAGACCTTTATTCCTCTGAGCCAGAGCTCAGTCCTTCCCCACGGAGACCGCGCGCACGCGTTGCTACCCACAGAACAAAGGTGGGTATAATTGTGTCCCGTCATGCCGGTCTTGATGTAACCGTCACGCTCCAGCTTCAGACGCCTGTTGACTCTTCTCAAAAGCGACCACCAATCACTATTGTCTCCCCTTCGAGTTATGCCGGCTACAGCTCGAAATTATGGCCATATGCACCACCCTCGCCCACGACGCCCATGCCACAGCCGCCCTTTGCCTCAACCAAAGCAACTCCGCTCATGCACCTATCCGAAGATTCTCCTCGATACGATGACCTTTCGCGTCGGCGGCGACGTCACCTGCATCACAATGACCCTATCACCTCTCAGCACCCTACGCTCGCTAGGTCCGGTCTGAGTAGCCCCCCATCAGACCGGTCTCGCGACCTTACTTCCAAGTCTCCAATCTTTCGCACACTGGATCTAGATAATGACGGAAACGTTCGCGCTGGAACTGTGGTGGCTTTTGTGGATAAACTTTCATCTGATCCACTAACAAAGGATGCCATTCGTGAGTAACTTGGCATTCCCTGATTGACTCCGTTTTCACCTTTCCTTAGAAATGGCGAGGGACACGACCTTTCGCAACATATTCCTTATGACGTTTCGTACCTTCATGACCGCTCAGCAACTTTTCGAGATGCTTATAGACAAATTCACGATGGAACAACCGGACGACGTTCCTGACAGTGAATATCAAGACTGGAAGGACAAAGTCCTTTTCCCCACTCAACGACGGATCTTGACGGTTTTCACGATATGGCTGGAGGACCACCGCATGCTCGAGGAAGAACCCAACATCGCGCAGCATCTGAGTGACTTCCTGTCCCGCGTTGTCTCACCGGCACCACTCGCTACCACGGCAAAACTCATTCTGCAATCCATTCAACGGCTGGTAAGCAATTTGCCGGCTTTGTTGTGAAAATTTTCCTGATTTCTGATTTCTGATGTGTGATCTTACTTTTCCTCTCAGACCTTTGCGAGCCCGACCACTGTATTCCCTTCCAACCGAAAGGGTCGAAAATCTCAGGCGTATCGAAATGATCTTCTTAGAATGGATCCTGTCGACATGGCGGAACAACTTTCCCTTCTCGAATTCAAATTGTACGCCAAGATCTCGCCTCAAGAAGCCATTGCGTTCTCCAAGAGTCAAACCAGCAAGACAGTGGCGAACCTTTGTGCTTTTTGTGCCACGCATGACAAATTGGCTTCATGGGTGAAGATGAGCATATTGACCAACGAGGCGCCCGGTCGAAGAGCGGACACCATTGATTTCTGGATCAAAGTCGCAGAGGTATGTCAATATCATTCCGCCTTTAGCGAACGGCGCAACTGATCATCCTCCCTCCTCCACTCCACTCGATCATTCCCCCAAAATAGAAATGTCGCAATTTCCACAATTTCTCATCGATGAGCGCGCTTATCAATGCGTTGTCGAGCACGGCCATCACGCGCCTTCTTCTCTCATGGGCCCATGTGAACCGCAAGTCAAACCTGGATGCCCTGCTCAAGCACAACGAACCCACAGGGGGGTTCTCGGGCTACCGCGCCCTCCTTAACAACGTGGAAGGGTCCTGCGTGCCTTTCATAGGCATGTTCCTCACGGACATTGTTCACATTCAAGACCAGTTTCAAGACCAAGGAGAGCAAATCTGTTTCTTGAAGAGGCAGAGATGGTTTGAAGCTGTGTCCGTGATGCTGCGCTATCAGTCGCGGCCGTACAATTTTCCGGAAAGCGAGTCGACCCTCAAGTTCATCGAGACGCATATGCGGGTAGCGAGCGTGAAAGATCAGGCGTGGTTCTGGGCCCGTAGCCAAGAGGTCCAGCAGTCGGAGCTTGCGCATGCGGATATACGAAAAGGGTTGGAGGCTGCTGGGTTCTGATAGATGGGGGCCGTATGTAGGAGCGATCTTTGAGTCTCATTCCTTGCTGTCCTGTTGTTGTGATCCTTTCATCTGTAACTCTAAAACCATACCGCTCATACGTCATCGATACCTGTTGTAGGGGAAAGAAAGAAAAAGATGATTATGTATATCCCAAGGATGGTCCGGAGAAAACGATGAGGGTGTGTAATCGGTAACTACGAGGTGAGCATGGCTTGAAAGAAGGAAGACGACAAGAAACGAGACGGGAATACGATGGATTAACAGTTACAACCTTCATTCGATCCCTGGCCGGCGGATTGCTTGTTGAGATCGACGCCAGTCTTCCCAGCTGTTGGACGAGACGGCCCTGATCGTGCTGAAGGCGAGGCAACGAGTGGTAGCTTCTTGGCTGAACGGGGGACAGACAGGCCCAATCAGCAACCAAAATTCATCTATCAGTAGTAGACTCGTACCAATGGCGGTGAATATATCTGCTACGCCTTCGCCCGTCTTTGCGCTAGTTTCTCCCCACATAAGACCTTCCTCCTCAGCATATTTCTTGGCCTCCTCTTCACTGACTTGACGACGCGCTGAGAGATCAGATTTGTTACCACAAAGAGCGATGACTATTGAGGGATCTGCTTGTCGTTGGAGCTCTCTGATCCATGTGCGTGCCTTCTCCAGTGAGGCTGTTTGAGTGATGTCGTAAACAACGACAGCGCAATTGGCGTTACGGTAATACATTGGCGCCTGTAAATTGACATGTGAATTGATTGACGAATGGACCGATTTTTTAGAAACGCACAAGGGACTAAAACCAGAAAATATCAGAAAATTGGTTTGGAATAGAATGGGAAAAAATGACACACTTTGTAACGTTCTTGACCGGCGGTATCCCTACATATGTTGTGAGCTTTGAGACTTTTAAATTATGAACAGCAAGAAAACTTACCATATCTCGAATTTGACTGTCGATTGATCCTCGAGAGTCACAGTTTGGGTTAGAAACGCCGCTGGTCACAAATTAGGACAAGGGTGGAGGACGTGAAATTATGGTAGGGCCAACCTCCAATGGTACTTTCCCTGTAATCGTCAAACTGGTCTTTGACGAATCGAAGGACGAGACTGAAGAAATGAAGGCGGTGAGTTAGAAGTGGAGATTGGTGGAAAGAATGCAATGATGGCCACCTTGACTTGCCGACAGCAGATTCGCCTAGCGTCCATGTGGTTAATGAAACATTGAGATAGGAAATAGAATGGAATAAGTACCGAGTAAGACTAGTTTGAATTGATATTGCTTGGACATTTGTAGTGGTTGTAAGGAGAGAGAGAGCGCAGTGTCAGTCAGTTCCACTGGCAAGCCGTTCGTGACGCGTGATTCAATTGAGGGCACACGGCACCTTCCGGATTAGCTAATATGATATTACACAATTATTTCCTTTTTTTTCTTCTCTTTTTCTTTGCAAATTGACTTCAACTTTGCCCTTTGCTTTCAACCTCCATCATTATCATCACCGTCGTCGTCGTCGTCTTCGTCGTCCTCTCAATTCAGTCCACCCTGAGCGACAAGTTTTTAAAAAGCTCTCCTTCTTGAGTTGTCATCTTCTCTGCCTTCACCGGTTGTTCCCCTCTCGTTCGTCCACGTCGATTGAGTCTTCCCACATACTCCCGCGAAGAAAAGAGAAAATCAAGAGAAATTTCTCCTGCAACATACTAGCTTCATGAATCGTCACCACCCATATAACTCAAGCTTTGAAAGTCGTCGTGGCGGCTCTCCGTTAGGTCCCGGCCCCGAACGCTCCCATCGTTTCCCAGATAGGGGAGGTCCCCCACCCCGCGGAAGAGGTTTTGGTCGTGGTCGTGGCCTTGGAAATTACGACTCGAGTATGAACCACAGCAACTACGATCAGGGCCATTCTCAGCATCAAGAGTCATCCTATCATAACTATGATGCACCTCCTCCACCTCAGGATCCATATTATCAACAGAGCTATAACAGCGGCCCGCCTCCGTCCCAATATTCATCAACTCCTTCAGCGAACTATAATCAGGGATACAATAAATTTGAAGGTGCGCTAAAAACTTGAGTCTGAACAATAAAGTTTCGCGAACTTCAGGAAGCCTTTCGTTTTCCTTTCCTCTTTGAAAACCTGCGAGTCTTGAGGCAGACGCTATCCAGGCTGTTGCCACGCTCCTACCCCAGGAGTGGATTCAGCTTAAGCTACCCTTTAGCGAGAGCAGGGAAATGAATCCAGACGACCTGAAAGGATAAATGCCTTACACGAATCGTTGAAAATTTCTTCACCCAATTCGTTGAACCTCGGTGTCGCACCCACGTGCCCCTTTTTGTTACGTCTTGCTCGCTTCACTCAGTCATCCGTTTCCCATGATCATGGATTTCTCACTTGCGTCCACGCCGTCAAAGACGGTTTAGGTTCCAATCCTGACGATGACGGGTACAGTCGTGGTCCCAACAGGCGTCCTCCCATCCGTAAAGAAAGAGATGATAAAGTCCACGATTCCATCATTGAGGAGAGAATACAGCGCGAGAGGCCCTGTCGGACGTTATTTATTCGCAATATCAAGGCGAGTCAAGAAACACCAACTTGACATTCCCGATGACTGTAGGGACTGCGGAAACTGACGGGTTTACCTTTACTTCTAGTATGAAACTAACAGCGAAGATGTTCGTCGGCAGTTTGAGGAACATGGAGAAATTAAGACTTTTTTCGACCTCATTTCCACACGCGGCATGGTCTTTGTGACCTATGTATGTCCTCTCAAAATGATTGAATTATTTTGGAATGATGTTGATTGCGTTTCAGTACGATCTTCGTGCAGCGGAAAGAGCCCGTGATAGATTGCAAGGATCTGAAATAAGCGGGCGACCGGTCAGTCGTGTTTGGCTAAGATGGAACGAGGAATCTAACATTGAGGTTGATCAGATTGATGTCCACTACTCCCTACCTCGGGACGATCATAGTCGAGGAAACGATCGTGACAAAAACCAAGTAAGCGATCAGGTGGTCAACGCTTCAAAATTTCTGATCTCGTGTTTGGCAGTTACAAGGAACACTTCTCGTCTCACTGCGGAACTCTCAATCTGGACAGCCCATCGACGATAGTGAAGTACGACGAAAATTTCAGCAATTCGGAGACGTCAAGTCTATTCAGACAGTTAGTGACCGTCCCGAGTGAGTCAAACGCTGCTAGGCCGTTTTTACCATCGCTGATGCATAATTAGTTCACGTTATGTTGAGTTTTATGACACAAGGGTTTGAGCGTTTCCTTTATGTTGAAAAGTTTTCAAAACTGATCAACTTCCTTAGGCCTGTGAAGAATCGTTTGACCGCTTGCGGCACCAAGGGTTGCAAGATGGTGTGATGGATATCGTTTTTGCAGCGGACGCTGATGGTTCGGGTCCTCCAGGGGCACCTAGGTATGTCCATTTATGCGGGTCACGGACCGATACTCAATGTGCCTAGGGATGGCGGTGGCGGCGGTGGAGGACGGGATTACGACGATGGATTCCGCGCTTCTGGTCGTGGTCGTGGACGAGGACGAGGCCGTGGAAGGGGACGCGGTTATGATGATTACGACGATCGAAGAGGCGGTGCAGACAGCAGTCGGTTCGACCGTGATGTCGGAAGAAGGGGTCGTTATGATGACGACTTTGGTGGACGAGGTGGTGGTGGACGAGGAGGTGGAGGCGGCGGGAATTTCAACGGAGGTGGTTACAATGATCGATATGATAACCGAGGGGGTGGTTACGCAGGAGGACCTGGACCAAGCGGACCACCACCGTTGAGTGGAGGTTATAGTGGACCACCGCCAGCTTCTGGAGGGTATATGCCTCCGCCGCCGCCGCCACCACCCATTGCAGCTCAAGCAGGGGTAAGGACTTCTTTTTCGCCACTTTACTCTCCGAACTTATACGCGTTTTCAGCCCGCTGATGAACGGCTAGAACAAGCACGAAAAGTACAGCAACTGTTAGCCGCGCTTAAGCAACCCCAAGGTGGACCCTCTACTGGTAGTTTGCCTCCTGGG
>CEMH01204487.1:2799-13699 GCA_001179725.1 Macrocystidia cucumis | reverse complement strand
CAAGCGAAAGGGGGTTGACAGGCCTCGCGGGTCTCCCAGGTGACGGCTGCATTCTATACACCAATTGCAACGTTTCGTCGATTCCAGAGACGTCTAGGTTCTTTATCATCTCTGGCCATGCCGAAGTCAAGTCGTCTAAACAAATCATGCGCTCCTCTTCGCCTGGAGAGATCAAAGCTGACTGTACGAGAAACCTTGTCGAAAAGGGCATCAACGGGCGTATTTTGGCTTTTTTCCAGAGTGCTCGGAAGTCAAACGGGGATGTGGAAGAGATGAGGTCGGAGAGTAGGCGATGATATATCATGACTTGAAGTTTGGAAGATATTGCATCGTCGTCGGAGGGAAGAGATTTACTTCGACGCGTTTTCGTATCGATGATGTTGAGGGTGTATTGAGGTTGACTTTTCCCTTTAGTTGTTGAGTGCGGAAGGTTGCCAGAGTTTTCGGTCACGGGTTCGCTATCTGGAATTTGCACCTCCAAAGCTGGGAAGACGTCAGTGATGAGGGATTGTGACAGAGACAGAGACCTTCGAGGACGTTTGTTAGGTGATGTTGGTGTGTTGTCGGAGCCTCGTTTGGAGGGCCATTTGCGAGGCTTTCGCACGACTTCATCCTACAGGAGGTGAATGATGAGCTGCGAGATACTCCGCGGTTACTTACCACTATGCCAACGACGATGTGGTCGTTAATTATTCCAAAAACGGGTATTTCACGCTATGGGGCTTGATGTAAGTCATCGGTCAATAGAAGCAAGTGGGAACGCACTGTCAGGCCTCCAGAAAGCAAGCAAGCCACGTTCGCCATCAAGTTGACGAATCTTTAGAGTGTTTGAGTCTCAACTGCGCATGGGAGAGTTAAACGAACTGACCGTAGCGCCCACCTCTCTTCTTCTGTTGTGATGTCAACTTGCAACTCTTCTGCACGTATCTCGCGCTCAAGCTCCTTGTGGACAGCCTGTATTGTATTCAAAATTAGATGCACATACGGGGAAGAGCACGGCAGCATCATTCACTCTGCCTTGTCGTGTCGTTTCGTCGTTCTTCGCCGCGATCTTTGCCTCCACCACGATTTCCTTGCCCTCAGACGTGACAAAAGAAGTGGGTCGATGAGCCAGAGGACGTGATCTCATTTGACGAAGACCATAGTCAAATTGCAATTCACACCTAATTTATCTTTCAACGCGCATGAAGAGGGTGAAGGTCTCCTTGGGCCTACCAGGCTGGAGAGACGATGTCTGTGACCGACAGAATTGCTTTACGACGGTATTGTTGGAATGGTGAAGCAAATAGTTGGGGAGGTTTTTCTCTTCCTTTCCCTTTGTAGCTGATACGCCTGGGTGATTTTACTGGGGATGCACGTTTGGGGTGGAGGATTGATTCAATGTCTATCACAATGGTGGGATTCGCTGCAGCGTTTATCGAAGGAGATGTAGCCAAAGCAGCGTCGAGTTTAACAAAGTCCTCTTCAGTGAATTCCGAGAAGTCGAGAGTACCGTATTCATCATCACTGTCGGACATGGTTATGGAATGGCAAAACAAGTTGAATTGTTGACGATGTTCAATTGACGCCTTGACTTGACTCAGTCACCTTGTGCTTCTTCGCGTACAACATAAGATAGTCACGTGACCATGACATTCGCACAGTCGCCGGCCCGTTCAATCCTCTCAAAGCATGCCTCTCATGACCGTGAAAGATGCTGGTTAGAGCTTTAGCAACGATGCGGGAACGACCCACGGTGTGTTTTCGAAGCCAAAAAAAAAGAGAAAGAAAAAGAGTGCATACTTGCAAAATCCTTTTGTGGAAAGTGAAGCGTCCGTGGGCTTCTGGCGGCGTCTATATTCACTCCGTTCAAGGCTTTCAAAAACGTAAGAAAGACCTGAAGGCGCATAGACTCCATAAAGCAGAAGTGGCTTGAAAACATCTGGCCTGATTGAATTAGAAGGTTCCACTGTGTCTAGAGGAAATCAAGATGAAGGAATGTCTACAGTGCCTTCCTTTGAGGTTGGCTCCTTCCACCACAGAGTCCAGACAGGACAAGACCTCAGGGTATCTATAAACCGGACCTTCATGAGTTTCAACATGGAGACAGGTCACCCTACGGCGAAAACTCACGAATTAACCCCACAAAACTCCTCAATCATACACTGGTTTCCAATAAGATGTAGAAGAAGGCCCAGGGAACAATGACTCACCATGCACAATGCCTGATACACTTCATCAGTTCGTGGTTCTTAAAAGCTGAAAATGAGCCCCACATACCATAAAACAATGTCCAAACGAGCACAAAGGTGAACGCATTATCCTGTCCAGGATTCACCAATTCCGTAATTCCGCCTTGAATATATTTCGCCACGTTTCCCCGGCAATTGATGTATTTGATGCATAGAGTGGTGAACAATGTCGACACGAGTAACAGAGCGAAGCCAAGCCAGTTTTCGAGGCCAAGGATCCCTGCAGCTGCGCCCGCAAAACACGAGGAAATAAATTTAACAGATTGTAGTGAGGTGTTGGCCTGAACGTTGGGTGTATAGATGAGCTGGGCTGCTGCCTCGGATGCCGATGCCATCGTTTGTGTCTTTCACGGCCTTCGTCGTGACGGTGGGCTTGAGAACAGTGTTTTCTGATCACGTGGCTTGATGAATTCGAACGAAGCGCTGCGCCTCTGACATTGTGAAAGATGTTTGATTGATTGCTGCTTCCACCACGGCAACGCGCCGTTCGCAGTTTGGAGGTGACCACGCTCCCATCTAGTTTAAATCTGTATTTCAGCAAGGTGAGACTGAGGGTCCTGTCGGGGCTTTGGAACACCTACTTTCAGGTCTGGGGCGGTCAAGGCTAAGGGTTGTAATCCCGACGGCCTCACCACTTTACAACGTGTCCTCAAACCTCCACTGTGAACACATGTTCTGGACAAGCGGAAACAACGGATCCAGATATCGCGAGTATCAAGTAAAAGTCGCCGTGCTGTGCTCCCTCGCTTCGCCCGCCGCCCTTGTACACGGACAACTGACGCCGTTTGTATGAATCGCCTTACGGTTCACGCATGCCAAACCAGGTCATAATCAGGCGTCTGCACCTCGCTCCACCACCCGGCGAACAAGCTTCTCGCGACGTTCATCGCCCGTGGTTGCTATCATTTTGGCTGTCCTCGTCCTCGCACCGTACTATCTGCCTACGTGAACAATCTTTTTTTATCATGAAGTATCCGCCGAACTTGACATACGTCTTGTTCTTTTTGATGAGTCGATCCATCCCAATAATTGATTTATGGAGACATGTCTTATTTGTTTTCGGAGACTACGAACCTTGTGAATTTGTGGAGACCCCATCGATTTATTTCATCGATTTATTTCATCGTCAAGTTTCCTGAAGGCGAACAAAGCCGTCATGTGAGCGCTTTAATGAAGTACCTCCCTGGGGCGTAACACGGGGAGTTAGAGCCGCTGGGACAGTGGAGCCATCGACCAGTTTGTTGGTTACTGTTACAGACCTAGAACTCCTAACATGACGTTGATGCACCCAGACTCGATTGCAACGACCTCGTTCAGATCTAGTCCCGGCTGTTTCCAGATCTTTGATATTCGGAGTCTGAACTTTGGTCGGATCCTGCAACTTTAATGACCCAACTCTGCGATGCCTGACTCACTGGATAATTTTCAAGCTCGTGAATTGGAATTCAGACCGGTATATGCTCCGGTTAGCATTGGTAAGTAACGTCCGAATTGCAAAGGGGAGCGGGAGTCATGGTGTCCGACGAAAGACATTAAGGTTTTGCCGTCATCATAGCATTGTCATTTATGGAGTCTGCCGATCGGTCATCATTGTTGCCCAGAGTCCAACACTGCCACCAAACTTGTTGCTACCTCATGCCACTCGAACAGCCCACAGCAGCTATAAAGGACTCCTCTCTTCCCGTCCCAATGACTCAAACCTCACCTTTAACGAGCGAATCATCCACTACTCCTCCCTCAGGAGACATCAGCATAACCGACCAAAACACATCAATGATTCCAACTCCGTTATTTTCGGACGAATTCACAAGTAATTCCAACGACCTTGAAGGCACTTGCACCGACCCATCCAAGTGTCTCGAGTATACAGACATCGTTCGCCAATTCCGGAAACTCCATAACGTTGTCCCTGGTCGCTTCGGTGACGCCTTAGACGACGCACCCTTACCCTCCGACCACGACGACCACAAGGACCACCAAGATTTCATTCCCAAACTCACCTCCTCTTCTACATTCGATTCAGACATCACTTCGTCCTCCTCCCCGAGCACATCATCGGGCTCCCCCACATTGACCACATCCACAATATTGACACCACACAGCGACTCATCATCGCACGGCGCACAGCACGTCATTGTCGCCATCCGCGACAAAGACGACCCCGAGCAGATGAGATGGGGACTGATGGACAGCGCCATTCTCGAACAACATCAAGCGTTCGTCGCCGAGCACGAGCGCGAACGCTTGAGGCTCCTGGCAGCGCTCCAACGCGTGGAGAAAAATCACGAGATGCTCGAGCGGTGGCGCAGGGAGGACGAAGAGGGGTGCCCCAAAGACCCCTCGGTTCCTTTCAAACAAAAAGTGAAGCATTGGTTGAGATTGGACGTGTGACGACCGATGCTCTGCTTCCTTATTTAATTTCTTTCTTCTTTTCCTTTGCATCATTGACCCATTCCATATTTTCGTTTCATGGTGTTGTATTTCTAGTCGTTGCTAAGAGTACTCATCAGGAATCTACATCGTACCATATTGATCATTTTGCTTTCTATGCATACCTTTGTTGTAATCCTTATTTTATCACCTCCTATGCATTGTATCAGTTAAATACCTCAAAAACGATTTGTGGCATGTTGGCAACCTGTGGACGCTGATATCACGAGAATGACGAGGAAGCAAAGGAAAGATCCGATCGACGAAGCGCGATCGTTGTTAAAATTAAAAGACGAGAATAAGTCATCGACATGGATATATGCTTATGGTGAATTCACAAGTACAATGTGATACGGTATGGTCGCCCGAATGGTGAGGCCCCTCCTCTAATGAAATAAAATGCCAAAAACCCAGAGAAGATCCAGACATAATAATAAAATGACAATCACCCTTCACCATTCATTACATCTTTGATCCTCTTCCGCTCCAACTTGCAGACCGCCGCTTGACAACAGGTCTCATCATACCCAATTCACCAGCCTCCGCTTCCTCCGATCTCCTCTCCCGACCACGTTCCTCTTCGCTCCATTCCTCTCGTATCACGCTACCTGAAAACCGCGACTTTTGTTGCCGCCACACAAATTCTTCTGCACCCACAGGTGGTTGCGCAAAATATGGTGCATCATATGGCTGCGTTCTCGGCACGGGCGCCGAGGTCCGACGATGTGGTTTGCGTGTAAAATAACCTACACCACCACATGCAGAAGAAGAGTTGTCAATCACCGAGGGAGCGGTTTTGGTACTGGGAACACGCCGGGTGAAATATAGCCGTGAGGTGGAAGATGATGTGGTGGCGGTTGTGCCACCAGATGATAGAGAGGAGGATCTCTCGAGAGGGGGAGGAACTACAGAGGTATTGATTGGTGTCGTGTCAATTGTCGCCCGGCTTCGTGAGATGCACCAGGGAGGGCTAAAGATGTTGGCCCGTTGAACAGGCTTAACGACGGGCTCCTCGGACGCTGGTAAATTTCACGTGTGAACATGAATACGGGAACAAAAAGATGATGAACACACCTTGCGACGATGGCAAGGAACTGCGCCGGGATTTAGATTTGAAGCGTTTGACAAGCGACGGCAGGGAGGATTGTCGTGAGGAGGAATCTGATTCGGGAATGGAGTCCGTGGCGGTATCTGTTCGGACAAAAGGCGGAGGTGTCGGCGTTTGGCTCGTCAATGATATAAGAGTCGAAGAAGATGCAATTGAGAGTTGAGGACTCGGTGGTAGTAAGGGAGAAAGCAATGGCTTGATGATTATAGGATTAGGGGATTCTGGAGTCGGTGGCAGAGAGATTTTGGGTTGTACAGGAGGAATTGGGGAGTCGATAAAATATACTCGGCGTGAACGGTTGATCGTATCTGGTCGTGAAACGTAAATCGAGCTTGGTGTAGGACCTGTAGGCGCAGAGATGCGTCTCCGATGACGGTTTGGTTGAAGTGGCGACTTGGGGATGTTGGTGGGAGCGGACCGGCGGCGAGCGCGTTTAGCGTTGGCAACAACTGCGGTGGACGCAGAAAGAGCCTGCTCTGGGGATTGTGGACGGTTTGGAAGCAACCAACCGAGCCAGATGGAAAGTATACTCTATTGCAACGTGGCTAGGTTAGAGAAGAAGGGTGAAGGAAGAGGAGGATATTGATCACCATTCCAAAACCAACTGAGCTAAAAGCTCTGGCTGAAAGAGCAACGAGAATTGGTGGATGGTCTTGGGATAGAGAGGCCATATTTTGTTGAAGGTCCATCAGGACATGGATTGGGGGAGAGGTTCATTGAATGATTAGCAGATACTTTATGTTAATATAAATGTGCGAAGTGTAAGACCACTTTCAAATTATTTTAATCGCGTAATCTTCATAACATCATCACCGGCGCTTACCTCTTCCCATTTCGTCGATCCCTCATCGATCATCCACAACGCGTCTTTGTCGTGGTCATGGTAGCACAACGCCGAGCGCATTCGTCACCACTTTCATAGTATTCACTTTTGTAGTCATGAACAACGCTTTTATCGAAATGACCGTACAACGAGTTCAACAATACACCCCAAAAATGCAGACAACACCACTTTTATTTTATTTTACAAAGCCCGAGTTCACAATAACCTTCTCAGCATTCAGCGCCCATCCACCCCTTTCAGGGTTAGGGGAGGATCATGGGAGTTAGTATTTTCCTCTGCCTCGAAAGTCAGGTCGTCCCGCGACATCAGTTTGTCCATCAATTACAAAATTGACCAGCTCGTCGCCTGATTTTTACTGCGATGGAGATTCAGTGGGTGCGCAAGGAAGTTCTCTTCAGATGAAACCCCTAGTTCATCGTAGTCATACACGAGGACTCCAACTCCGAAAAACGTGCAATCGCCGAGCTCAGCGTCCTCGGCAATAAGGGCGGCTACGCCCCCTGGATTACCTATGTGACCCCGATTGTAAACGACCCGTTCGTACATGTAGTCATGTCTCATGATGTCAGAGCACCTTCGGGACCCAGAGGGTCAGAAAGAGTAACCAACAGTCTTGATTGTATGTGACTAGGACCTCTAACGGCACTCCGCTTCTCACGGAAATGTTGCAAAACGAGAGATCGTTTTTGGCGATGGCAAGTCTGGTTATGCAAAATGACTAATGGCCGTTCTCGGTGAAGATGTAGGCCCGGACGTCATGCGACGGGATGCTCCCGTCAAAGAAAAACCCTGATTGTAACCCCTTGTCGCTCTTCGACCACAACTCGCGGACAAAATAAGACTTGTCACCTTTGAGATGAGGAGAACTCGACAGAGTAAAGTTGAGGTCCACCGTGCGCTCGTTGAAATTGATGTACATCACCACAATGTGGGATTGATCCTGATAAAATCCACTAAACAGAAAATATCCTCAGTACTCTAGAGCTCCAAGCGAATGGAACATGTGAACCGAGCGCACCTCCAGTACTGAGCAGGGAACGTCCTAGGAAAGCAAGAGAACGAAGAAAAACAGAGGGGTCAGGATGCTGACAAGTCCACGGACGCGAAAGAAAACACTCAACCCATCGGATGTACCATCTGGATTCTTGCCCCAGAAGAATGGCCTGATGGAATCTCCAATGACCTTGTCCTGATGGATTGCCAAAAGCTCCTTATGAGTGAGGATGGCTATCTGGTCAGCGGACAGAGAAGAAATCTGGGCGGAGTGGAAACATGGACGGTTAGCGAACTCTCAACATGACGATACGCGTGCTAACGAACATCCGTGCCCAGCAGAAGCGGAGACTTCGTGAGTGCCCATGCGGTAAAGTGACTTCTTTGCTCGGCAAGAGTGAGAGCTCCGTTACCGACTTCAAGCATGTCTGGAAACAATGTGACGTTAGCGAGGAAGAGAGAGCACATGTGGAAAAACCTACCGAGGTCGTTATGACCGTAGAAATATGTAAAGGGAGTGATGAACGATGCTTGGTTCAAAATCTGAGTGATGCGGAGCCAATTGGACTCGATATCATCATAGACTGTGTAAAATTGTTCAAGTCGAGACAAGCTTCAAGGATTCAAAGACTCACTGCGCCAGGAGTTGGCAATGGCTGGAGCCCATATCCAGGCATCAAAGGACTGCCATTCCACGAGAGAGTAATATAGCATCTTCCCAGTCTCCTGTTTGACTTGTTTGAGCGCGTCATTCCAGCGTTTGAAACGGTCGTAATTGCTTCCAGGGAACGAGCCCGCGTTGCAGTTGTCAATCTGAGAAATCGAACTCGTAACAGTTTGGAAGCAGAAGGGGTGGCATCACGGACCTTCACGAAGTCGAAACCTGCGAGGCGACGAGGTCAGATGACTTGAAATACAGCATGATTTTTCTACTTACCCCATTCTACAAACGTGCGAGCGTCTGTCAACTCATTGTACAAGCTTCCTGCAAAACCAGCACACTAAAACATAATCAGGGCCCACGCTGTGGAGGAAAACTGGATGGAGCGTACTGTGGTGTCGCCTTGGTCCTCCTGAAACGTCGCATGAGAAGAGGAAAGATCGAAGGTTGCGAGAGAAACCCACATATATCTATTATCTGAATAAATAACGATGTTTCGGTAGCAGAAAATAAGACGCACTCCTGCCATGAAGCCTAGACCATGCAGGTAGTCCGTCAAAGCTTTCATCCCACCTTGACAACTTCATCAGCAAACAGTGGCGCCACTTGGACGACACGTACTTGGGAATTTGTTCGGATCAGGAACCAAGCGACCGTTGGAATCCCTGAAATTTGTATTCCAGCAATCATCAAGGTTGATATAGTTGTAGCCAGCGGCAAGCAGGCCCCGATTTTTCATCTGAACCGCAGTGTCACGTATGAGCTGCTCATTGATATTACACGCATATCTGTTCCAGCTACAGAGCGAAACGTGTCAGTATCATACCCAATGGAAGGTGGGCTGGAGAACGTACGTGTTGAAACCCATGGGAGGTGTTGGGTGAATGTTGTTCGGCCATGCTGACTGAAAGACGCATCAGACGAGCCTACCGACTTCGACGAGATGTAGACGTGGGCCACATACCACTGTCTTAGCAAGGAGTCCAAGAAAGACAATTGCTGAGCTGAAGACTTTTAAAATGGCCATGGCGATCTGATGATAACCACAGCAAAATCCAGACATGATTTTATACCTTTTGCGCTGGGCCAGGGGCTGAGTTTCTATTGCTCTTGATTCTCCCGGTGAATGATGGGACGGGAGCGACCCACAAGGAGCACTGACACCTTCGGCGAGAAAAAGCACTTACAAGTAATGCGAAACGCGGAAACATGTGGAACTGATGGACCTGACTGGCTCCCAAACAAAAGAATCCGTGATCGGGTTCGAAATATCAAGAATTGACGACCCGAGAGTGTGTGAAGTCAAACGCATTCAGTTCGCTGAGCTCCTTCAGGGATGGCACCGTCAATTTGCGGAGTTGGGCGGTATGCACGAACCCGAAAAACGGAGGAATGAAGGTACACTCGGCAGTGAGCGCNAGTGAGCGCCCGCATGCCCTTACAACTGAGAAGAGAAAGGCCACGCATATTAATCCCACGAGAATTTTGAAGCGAGGAAGGATACCATATGGTACTCAGGTACTGTATGATACTTTTCGTTGGTGGTTGAGGAGGAAGCACAGGGCCGCCCTTGGGATGGAGACGCGATCATCACGTGTCGTAACACGTCCTCCCACATACTATTGATTATACTTCTGACTTCATCCTACCAAGCAGGACTCATCCTAGTCCTCCCCACCTCGGATACTAAACTCAAATGCACAACATTCTGTCAAGAATAAACAATGTCTCTGCGCTGCTTTCAAGTTGTGTCATGGTCCTATTAGCAGCCATCGCTCTCTCCACCTTCTCTTTCTCAGCGGACCCAAAAGGAACTCTCGAAATTGCAACCATTAAAGTGTGAGCCGTCCAGAAAGCTCAATCTCGGGAAACTTTTTCTAATCTGACCTTTTTGAAAGCTATCCCGTGAAAGCTCAAAGATACCCACACCGCAAACAAGAACTCGCTTTCGTCAACTTCAACATAACTGCTGGTGAGTATGCTCAGCTATTCACTCCCGAAACGAGACCTAAATACTTCCTAGATCTTACACCCTTATTCAATTGGAATACCAAACAACTCTTTCTCTACCTGGAAGCGGATTATCAGAACGTTCAAGGTGTACGTGTCCACACCGAGTAGTTCTCGTGTCTCTTGGTGTCTAATTTGCTTGTGTCTTCAGGTCAAAAACGAAGTCGTTATCTGGGACAAGATTGTCCGCAGGAAGGAGGATGCAATCATGAACGTGTCGGGCAAAAACAAATACAACTTTAGGGAACATTCGACAACATTCAAGTATGTCCCGTCCTTCCTACCAGCGGATCAATACTTATTACTTTTCAGGGATATCCCGTCGGCACACTATGTGCTGAAATACAATGTCATGCCTTACGTTGGGGCATTGACTTGGGGTGAGGCAGGAAGAACAGAGGAAGCTGTCGCGTTCCCCAAGTCCCAAAGCCGTGTCGCTTAGACTTCGCAAAAGATCAGTGTGTACGCATACCCTGCCTAGCTTAATTGATGTCACAATTATGGAGACCCCTAAGTACCTGAGGTTAGGAATGTGGCATGTTTCTAATCTGATCCGTTGAGCCCTCTCGCCATAACCTTGTCCACCACCTCACGAGCTCCCCCTTCCCAATCATCCCAACACA
>CEMH01204485.1:30920-46622 GCA_001179725.1 Macrocystidia cucumis | reverse complement strand
GTAGTTCATTCGCCGAGACCGGTGTTGTCGCCCAAGACGTCGTATTATGAGATTGTGGATCCTACCGCGGCGGCGGCAGCTGCAGCTGCAGCTGCCAATGTTGGTGGTGGCAGTGGTGGTGGTGGTCAACCTCTGATTGATTCTGCACGAAACGACATTCCTGGATTACCCCCCATTGGGGCGGACGGTGGACTTGGCGTAGATATAGGTGGAGGCGCAGGACGTTATCATCATCCTCAGCAGCAGCAGCAGCAAAACCAAAAACCGACACCACGCGCTTATTCTTCGAAGAGTGAGAGGGTGGAAGAGTTGGAGAGGATGGCGGAGGAGGTGGTCAGAGCCGTGAAAGGAGATTTGTCATCTGGGGATTTTGCGGTTTTGAAGGAGAAGGCGAAGAAGAAGAAGAGGAGGGAGGAGGGGAGAGGGGATGGTGGGGTGATTGTTGATGATGGTGCTGGTGCTGGTGTGGGTGGGGATGCGGGGGGTGCGAGGGACAAGACGTTGCCTGGACCTCCTGTGCCGACGAAAAAGGGGAGAGTGAAAGTGGGCGGAGGTGGCGGTAACGACAACGACAACGACAACAAGAAGAGCATCGGGAAGGGAAAGACGAAGAAGGGTGTGAGGATCGATCGGTACTTCGATCTTCCCTCCTCTCCAGCGGCGGAGTCGGCCGTTGTAGGTGGTGGTGAAGGAGGAACGGAAGAATTGGAGTTGGATATGGAGACGCTGTTAATGCTTTCTCCATCTCAAGAAATAGGGCTCGCCGTCCCCGGCACGAAAGCGAAGCGCTCAAAAGGGAAGGAAAAGGCGAAAGAAACTGTCGACGGGGATGATGATGATGACGACGAAAGGACACCGCCTACGCCGACACTCAAACCTTCTACCCGTCCTACCAACAACAACCACAACAGACTTTGGGCCCCTCGCACGCCCACCGGAGAGAGTGGATTGGATGCATTGGAGCGGAGGTTGTTGGCTGAAGTGGGAACACGGAAGGTTGATGAGAATGGGAGAAAACCTGACGTGCGGAGCGTGTTGAAACCCATCACTATTCCAGCCTCCTCTCATCACCCCTCATCTTCAAAACCATCTGCGCCGTCAGGTTTAGGTTTGCCCGAGACTCGTGGTGACGGTGGTGGTGGCGCTGAGGAAGCCGTCGGGGCAGGGGTAGACGAAGGAGCAGGAACAGAAGCAGGAGGGGAAGGGGGCGAGAAGTCCGCGGTGGACGATGAGGCTGTTAATGATTCTGCGATTTCGAGTTTAACGTTGGCGGATGCTAGGGGAGGGGGGTTAGGTGTTGTGTTTGAAGGACATCAGTTGTTGCAGCAGCAGCAACAACAACATCGGCAGCAAGAGGAAACAGTGGAGCGTGGCGGCACAGGAGGTGATGATCATGATTCAGATGAGAGGACGCACAGGGCAGCCAAGTCGAACATGAGCGCTTCGGATGGAGAAGGCATGAGGAAACGGAGAAAGAAGAAGAAATTGGCGAGGGAGAGCGGCAGTGGAAGCGGTGGAGCTGGTGCGAGTCTGGGATTGGGGACTGAGGGGGAGGACGGCAGACACCATCGAGCGAAGAAAAAGTCAGAAGCGGCGAAGGGCAGGGTGGCAGCTTGGTTGGGTGGATTGGGGGATGCGGAAGTGCCAGTGGTGCCACCTCAACCAGAAGCCGATCTGCCGACTGTAGAGGGGGTGGAAGGGATGCCAGTGCTGGGTGATCAGGCAAGCGATCTGGATGGGTTGTTTTCTGGTGGAATCAGCGCGTCTGATAATGTTGGGCTTGGTGGAGGAGCAGGAGTGGTCGCGATTGGGTCTTCACCCGCCAAAGTGGCGGACGCAGTCCTCACATCCGATCATCAGTTCGCCTCTGCAACGATCATCCAACCTTCCGAATCCCAACGGCAAACTGACGAGGTTCACACCTCTCCGAACCCTAGATCCTCTGGGTTCGTGCCGATTGGTACTCTCAAGCATAATACCTTCCAAAGGAGGCCAGTTGACACCACAATGATTGGCACGGTGGCCAATGAGGCTAGGCGAGTCATGGATCTTTGGTCTGGTGCTTTACCCGCCGCCGTCGCACCCGAGAACAAATGGAAAGGCAAAGAAGGGTCACCAAAAGTGTCTGCGTATGGACTACTTTCCTCGGCGAATCCAACTATCCAAACAGCGCGCACGAATCGAAACGTTACGCCTCCCTCCGCCGCTTTGGACAAAACTCCTGGTGCAAAGTCGGTATGGGATACCCTGGCAGAAAAACCTGCTGTAATACCCTCCATTCCCGAAAAACCCAAGGTGTTGAGAGGTGGGTTGGCAGAGGTGAAGGAAGGTGACAAGAGGAACAAACTTCGATTAGCGGAAGATCTGCCGAAAGGACTCTCGCCTTTTGATCGGCTTTCAGAACCTCAACATGATGAGGAAACGAGATACGACATTCGCTCCGCAAGGGGTGGAAGAGGAGGGAAGGTGACGGCTGTTGCTTCCATATGGGCGGCCGGGATGTTTGGTGGTGGAGACAAAGTGAAGGAACCAGATGACGGTAGAGTGAAGGGTAAAGAAAGGGAGAAAACAAGGGATGTACGGCCATTAGTCCCACCACCGCTTCCGCGTACGAGCGTGCCCAACATCCCTTCGAGAGCTGGGGGTATTGCATCGTCAAAACCAACCGCTGCGCCGGATGCTCCGACCTCGAAAACGCCAGTCACGCCCTCGACATCGATAGAAGTCAAGAAGTCGCGGCCACCCCCGCCGTTGCCCTCGACCAAACCGYCCTTGTTGCTCAAGCCTTCTGTTTCATCGTCACCGCCGTTGCCGTCCGGTGATCTCCCCGCATCGAAGGAACCAAGGTTGTTGAGCCTTGCCACGTCAGGGAACAAGCGCTTGGCACCCCGGCCAATCATCAAATCTTCCTCTGTTCCGGCCATCATCTCTTCTTCCCACGCAACACCCACTCTCTCGTCGACCGCTTCTCTTGCTCGTCAAGTCAATCCTGCGGGCGCCTCGCGTTCAAGGCCATCTGATGACTCTGCTATCACTAGTCCGAAGGGTGGAGCCCGCGCTCTTCAGACGAACGCCGCCAACTCCACCTCCCCGTTTTCTCCCACGCGCAGCAGCGCAAAAGTTGCACCGAGACCGCCCACGACGAAACCTGCCGCTTTTAGGGTTCCGTCAACCATCTCGGAAAACAGTTCAGTTTCCGGCGTCGCAAAAACACCATCAACAGGAAATGGAAATAGTGGTAACCCCCTGAGCGCTGAAACGACGAAACCTGTCCTTGCCGCTAAACCAACAGAGATGGCGTTTGGAAAGGCTAGGTTGCGAGATTTGATCAAGAAGTATCAGCAAGGTGCAACGTCGTAACCGGCCTTCATCATTGCTTCGTTGGTTACTCTTGATACTTTCTGGGGCCTCATTGCCCACCACCTCACGATCTTGCTTTCATTCTGGATCTTTTTCTTTCCTCACAAATATTTATAGCATGTATTCATGACGTGATTTATTGTTCTTATCGTACATTAAAGTATCTGGTTCTTCTCGGACTACTCACAAGCATCGGATGTAATGACTCTTATGACCATTATGATAACCTCTCTTTGGTTCCATCTGTGGCTCGATTCGGGACTAGACAGAGCAAATTACGAACCGAAGGTCGATTTTGTAGGACAACACTAAAACACAAACCGCAGCGAAACATACATAGCGAGTCATGTTTTGTTATCCCTAACCAGATAGCGAACGCCTGTTCACCAAAGAAATTGGCCCCTTCCCGCGGAGCACAAAACATGAAGGCGAACGGCCTTAACCCTTTTCGATGCGCCTCACGAGGAGGGGCATCTGATTAGTCTTTGGGTCGTCGTGAACGATTGGCTTCTGGAAAAACCCAGAAGATATTTGGTCAACGGGTATAGCAAGCTCGAATTCGAACGAGCGGATGAGTGTGAACACAAGGGCCTTAATCCTGCCAAAGGCGAAGCAAGTCAGAACGATGTACATAAAGCTGCGTACATATATATATAGGAAGGAAGTTCTCACTCTATTAATGCGAATCGGTATCCGATGCAGGCGTGTATTCCTGCTCCGAAAGTCATGAGGTTACCCCAGAGCGCCGGGAGTTCTTTAGCGAGTGTGGGTGGATCCTCCCAACGCTCGGGCCTGTGTGAAAACATGTAAGTAAGAAGCGAGCTCTTTCCACCTTTTGAGATCACGACTGACTTGTATTCTCTGGCGTCGTCTCCCCATATTTCCTTGGATCTGTTTATAACATGGACTGGTATCATTACCATTTGCTTTTTCTTCACATGGACGCTATCCATCGCCCTGCCTATCTCATCTACAATCGGCTTTGAGAATGGAATGCAATCGTCTTGCGAAGCGGTTCGGCTTAAGTAAAGGGTTGGCGGGCGAAGACGAAGCGACTCCCGAACGACCGAGTCAAGGTACCGAATCGCGTTCAACTCGTCCATCGTTGGGTTGTCGGTTTGGAGAGAGAGGATACGGGAGCGGAGCGCGGCCTGTACGCTAGGGTTCGCAGCAAGAAAGAAGAATACCCAGGAGGCAGCGGTACTGAAGTGCTCATTCAATACGGTGGGACTAGTGGATGGGTGGATAACTACCCGGTTGAATCATGTCCCGCGAATAGGATAGTGGGGATCTCTGAAGACACCAGGGTCAACTACATCTTTTATCGATGAAAAGAGTGGTGACTTACGCGGTAGCAACTCCTCATCTGACATGGTTTGACCGTTTACTTTCGACTTGGAGAAAGTCGACAACAAGTCCACTCTCTCCTTCTCCGGGTCCTCCTTTTTGTTGCGATCAAGGAGCTTTCTACCCTCCCGACTAATGACATTCCGAGCTTCTTCGAGCTTGATATCGTCGCTTGTTCGCTTGATGTGTGTGTTAGGAAACGGAAATTTAAAGTCATAAGAACAAGTTTTACCAGAAAACTCAGAAAAGGGAACATGGCCTTCACAACTCGCAGGCCCTTGAGTTGAAGTCCCACTGCAAAAAGAGTCCTCTGCGCCACCGCGAAATCGTTAGGCGGGGATGTATGATCCTTGAGTCCTCTGAAATCATATCCAAAACCTGGAAGCAAGTCATTTCAGTCAGCCATCGATAACGCCGCAAGGCGGAGGCCTGAGCAAGATCAAATATACCTGCAAGTCCGATTCCATCGAGTGCTGCCTTCGCCATCCACGGGAGGATATCGATACACAAAAAGTTGGTATTTCCCTGCAGTTTCTTGATCCAGATATCGCGTAGCTACGCTTGCTATTAGTAACAGAAAACAGGATAAGCGAAAATCGAACATACTTGTATCGAGGAGTCAACGAAGACATGTGTCAATTGGCGGACTTGGGAAGCTCCAAACGCGGGGCTCTATTCGAAATCGTCATGAGTTCTCAAGATCGCCTCTAGCTATGGCTTTGAATGTCCTACCATAAATCTTCGCTACAGGGTCGACAATACCTAATTTGATACGGCCAGGACCACATGATACGAAGGCGCTACACATACCTGGCGTCGGTGCTCATCTGCTTCGGCGAAAAGAAAACCTAGAAAGGCCGACTGGGTCAGTCCCAGAGGTTGTTATTATTCAGCCATAATTCTCACTCTCCCCAAGAATTCCCCGAGAGACGGCAAGCGCGGCTTCTGACCTGGGATACAGCTCGTCGTCCGTCATAACATGTGTTACGGCTTTCGGGTCTGTTGTGAACAAAATCCTGACCTAGGTGTTCGGAGGAGTTAGTACAGTACAAAGGAATAACAGCCCGCCTGGAATCGCGAAGCTGATATGTACCCCAGAGAGTCCTGTGAAAACCACCGTGTGTCCATACTTGTCGATCCACCGCTCTTGCTGTTGAGCAGAGTCCTGTACATTACCCCCGTCAATGAAACGCCATCAACCAATGACATGAGGGGAAAGGTGATACCACAGCGTACAGACCCGAAAAATCGAGGTTTAAAGCGTGTCCGGGTCCCCGCAGGTGACGAAGTGGCGAATTCAAACGAGACCAAAGGAATTTGGAGAACTGGTAAACAGCGAGAGTGCCAATCGACGCCAGCATCAACGTTTGAACAACCGTCGACATAGTGGGGGATTCAAAATTACCGCGAAGACGAACCTTTGGTGGTCTGAGTCTCTCACTGCCACGACGGGCAATATCCTCCGAAATACCTTTTACTGTTTGTTTGTTGTTCACCAGCAGAAGCACGTTTTACTTATGAACAGGATCAATTAGTCGTCGACCATCGCATATCGGGGTGATGGAGCCAGCCAGGGACGGTGTTTCTTTGTCATGAAAACCGGCGATGAGGTGTCAGACGGTCTGAAGATCTGATGTTCCGTGACGGTAGCTTTTGTCTACGTGTATCAGTCGATGGAGGAAAAAAAGCTCATTGGAACTGAAACCTCTACGATAAGATAGTCTGCTTTTGGGATACATTGCCACAGGCGACGGTAAGGTATCATGCAGGGTACTGTCCGGGGAACTGAAGATAGATAATCAAACGGCCCGAAAATCGAGAGAGAAAACAAAGGGAATTAAAAATAACGAAACGAAATTAAGAAGAGCGTCTTCAACCAACATATGGCTCGGGAGCATGTAGAAATCATCGATTCATCATCAGGCGGCGGCGTCACCTTGATAGATTAAATCAAGATGAAATTGTCTCCAATCAATTTCCGCGGGATCATGATCTTCTCCACCAATTTTTTCTGAATCCCCACCACCATTACCGACCGTCATTGACACAGCTTGATCGGTCTCCAGCGGTGACAAGAACTCGGCGTTACTATCTGAAACCCAGAAGGAGTTATATTTGTCCCCAGATGTGCTGTCATGGTGCCGTTGGAGGGGCGATGAAGCGAAGGGTGATACCGAAGTTGATGACGATTGTATTTTGGGGATACCGGCTGATGACTCTTGCAATAAGGGAGTATCAGGCGAAAAGTAGGAACGTGGCGCGTCGGAAGTCGTGCTGGAGAGGGAGAGGAAAGAGTCGTAGGTGGGAGTGGTGGGGATGCTGATGAAGATGGGGTTGGTCGCTGAGTGGGGCCTGGGGTGGTCCGAAGTTTTCGCGTTAAATGTGCCGATATCTTCAGTGCTGCTATAGTCGCATTCCCAAATCAGCCATAGACCTTCCAAGCCAGGTTCATGATAGGAAACTCACCTGTTGTTACTTAATGTGGATTCATCGTCTGGGGACTGGTGGAAGACTTCATTCATGAACCAGGCCTTTGTTTGGCCGACATTCGCGTCGATCGGCGCGGTTGAGGACTCCAACCAAGATGAATCCGATTTCGATGACGAGGAATATGGAGTGAAGACTTGAGACAATGAGATGATGGAGGTTGGACGGCTAGCGGATTGTTTTGGAGTGGTGAAGGAGACGAGGATGGAGGAACGCGATCGCCGATGAACAGGTGCAGGCCGTCGACTGCTTTCCGACTTCCCATCACGCATTGTCTCTGTGGGACTCGACGGGAAGGAGTTGTGCCTATGCCGCTTCGCGATAGCGCGCAGGCCAGATGTAAAGAAATCAGAATACCCTGTGTGGCTTTCTTGCATCAGGACAGGTGTACAACAAGACAGAGTGGCAGATGGTGGGAATGACGATGAGAGAGATGGGGTGAGAGTCAGTTATGCAGGCTTATATTGAGTGGCGTGGCAGTGACGCAACGAATGCCTCCTGATGGTGTTGCCTGACCGCAGTCACAGGGTCGAACTCCCAACTTTGGCTGTGTTGCCCGCCCCCGAGGGAACGTTCACATATAAATTTGGAACGCATCTCGCATTTGAAACGAACAAGAAGCATGTTGATAACATGTAAAGGAGTCGCCAATAATTAAGTGTTCAAAACAAACCTTGTCCAGAGCTCAGAATAGTGGCGAAACTCATACAGCCCATCTTCTTGACATTGAATGTTCAGCGCTAAGCCGTGATCGAGAAGGTGTGTCTAGCAATGCGCGGTGTTCGACGGGTAATTTTGGCCAAAGATGACATCGCCGTGGACTCAAAGTGGTCAAATGTAACATGATCTAAACGGTGTGATCATCAATGCTGGTGATGTGGAACGCTTTACAGCCTTCAAGCTTCAGTAGCTGATGAAGAACCACTATTATCTGATCAGAATGTCAAGACTCAAACAACATCAATTTCACCTATGAGTGAGTGGAACGGGTAGGAAGTAACCGAAAGTTTCGGACTAGGCGTGTCCGTGAGGCGCCAGTCTGATTGGCAAGGGTTACACTACGCACACATATCGCTAGCGCTTGGAATTCTGAGCCTGTGTATTCGCCTGAGCAAGTCGGTCTTTCTGGGCCTCTGCAATAATCCGTCGTTGGTTGAAATACTCGATCTGTACCCCAGCCATTCTCATCCTCAGAACGCGTGTCTTAAGGTGAGTCAACAAAACGAGACGCACCCAGCTTTTAGCACAGTTCTCCTGGTATTTCGCGTTCTCGGCCTTGCAGGACTTGCCCTCCTCTCCAGCCTTGATAACTCCTTCACGGTCCAGGCAAGCGAAATAGCTGTCCCGTGCTTCCCAACATTTTTGCCTCGCCTGCCTTGAAAGCGGCGCCGGCTCTTCTTCGTTCTTCTTGGACGAGAACCAGCCCATGATGTAGGACAAACCGCGCTTTACTATGCGCGTATGTGGGACTTTGAAGAGGTTGGGGTGAACCGTTCATCGCCGCGAGACTCGGAACCGGAAACCGCCGTGTAGTCTTTCTCACGTTTCCGGCTTTGCTCTTCGGCCCGTCAGACTCAGAGCGTCACAAAAAAAAACATTTGTGTCCTAAGTTAAACTGCCAAACCCTCACAATACTTAGTAGTCGTACGTGTAGAATACCCAATATAAAACAAAAGAAGCAAAATACGCAAACTATTACATCAAACTCTCCTCCCAAAACAATCGCGAAGTTAAAATACCATGCCCACAGGTCACCGAGTTGTTACGACATAATCTGATTCAGAACAGCAACATGCGTCTTGCGTTTTGATACCAAATCTGCATGTATCATTGACCCTCGAAGGTCCGCCTCAAGCTGAAACAAATGGGGGAAAGTGAAACGCGAGAACGAAGTCAGCCATTGACGGGCTAAGAAAGGGTGAGAGCTAATCGAACCTGCAAGAGTTTATCGGCCTCCCACATCCTCGTCGGCAAGTTCTCCAAAGCAACGTAAACGGCTGGTACCGATTCGCATAAAAGTAACTCCTGCTCGTTGTTCCGCAAGATCCCAAGCGCCAAGCGAAATAGTACATCCAATCCATCCACCAGGAAGACATCCCACACTCGGAACAGCGTCTGTTTGAGGGAAGAAGCATCAGTTTGTTGGCTGAAAGAGGACGTGAGCACAGGAAAGCTCACCTCTACGGGCAGGCAGTCTGTAAATAATGAAAGAAACCACGAGAAACAGATAGCACCGAGATCTACCCCAAGGTCTAGCAGATGAGTGTGAAGTTTGGGGAGATATTCCTGGACGTAATCAAGGAGAACAAGTGGGCAAGCGCGGGAAGGTAGGAGTGAAGGAGAGAAAAAATCTTCGGGTAGAATCCTTTCCACGATTGCCGCCAACGTCCAGAATGCTTCTTCTTCGTCGGCGTGGACCAGAAGAAGTGTCGAGGTCACAAGATTCATGCCTTGACAGTATCCAACAGCGGGATTCCGGCTGTGGGTGAGATGGAGCGGTCAGGAAAGTAGAACCTAGGGAAAATATGCGCACTGACCGACTATAAGCAATCAACACTCTTCTCAGCTTTTCCACTCCAGCTCCATCGCCTCCGAAAAACACGTTCAGAGGCATCGTCCTCCCTACATCCTTATCAATCTCTGCCACCACCCCTGCTCCACTACTTCCAGCACCAAGACCGTCTGTTGACAAGGGCAAATCGTCCTTCTGCGACAACAACTCCTGGAACAACCCTGGCTCTTTCATCTCCAGCCCACCACTACACTCCAACCACACCTTTGAACGATAAACCAATGGGATCCCACTCCGCACCAGCCGGTCAAACTCTTTCCTCTCGTCTCTGTTTGACGACAATCCCATCTGCGCAAACCCAATCAACCCTTCACTGTGATCCAACTCGTCCTCCTCACACGCCGTGCCCAATCCCAGAACAGCCGCCGCACCGCCAACGACAGTTGCCGAATTGGAATTGCCAGCTGATGGTTTGAACGAAGACCTTGCTTTCGCAGAACGCTGCTTGACAAACAAATCCCACTCCTTCCTCTGCACCTTCTGTTGCTGATCATGGATCTCAGTAAGCTGATCGAGCAACTTCCGAACCGTATTCGCACAAGCATGACGGGGTGTATCCGAGTTGACAGTCAAAATCGAGGTCGCACTGGTCGTTCCACCACTATTCCCAGATCCCAAAGTCGTCAAAGATGTCGTTGTCGTCGTTGTCCCAGAACCAGAACCTACACCCCTGCTTTTGGAAGACGACCTAGACTTGGTGTTGTTGTTGTTGTTCTCCACACGGCCCTGCTTGTCCCTGCCCCCCATCGTCGAGCTTGTCACGCTCCTCGCATCAGACTCTCCATCACAACTACACACCCCTTTCACAATCTCAATCACCCTACGTCCACGCTCCTCCACAACCACAACGGCCCCTCCATCGGCCCCATTGTCCACCCCGCCACTACCACTTCCTCCTTCTCGATCATGCCCACCATCTGACGCGGAATCAGGCCAACTGTTATCCTCCTCCCTATCCGCAATCTTCACCCCCGTCAAACACGCCGGCGCCGTGTTCCCACACTCCCTCGCCCGTATAAGTAACAACACATCATACTGCGACACATCATACATGAACCCATACCGATCCGTCAACGTCGTCGCCAACCCCCCACCACCCGGCTGTGGATTCCCATCCTTATCAATCTGCGCGTTCTTGAAGCGGGACGCAGATGAGTTGGGGAGTGGTAAAGGACTCGGAAGGGAGAACCGGAAATCACGCGAAGTAAGCGAGGTATAGGTGTGCGATGCGCGAGAGAGGTATTGTGTAGGTGGTTTGGAAGTCGCCGGTATGATCGACTCCAATGGGACAGAAGAAGGTTTACGAAGTGTACTGAGGTTAGGCGGTTGAGTTGTAGCTGGATTCAACTTGGACGACGTAGACACTTGTGAAGGAGAGTCGTGAGATCCGTCGCCTTTGAAAGCCGAAGACCCGTCCGTGGCGTGAGTGGATTTAGATGGTTTCCTTGACTGTTGAACCATAAAAGAACCAAAAATGGGCGACGAAAACGGTTGAGTTATCTGACGAATACTCGATATCGTCGCTGTTGACCTATGTTTCGCTTTCCCCTTCCTTGCACTGTCGGCCTGCGCGTTATGCGCCAAAGTTCGATTCAATGACATGGTAGCATCCGTAGACGTCGCGCCAGAACTCAGGGTAGCCACCATCCCAGCTCCATGATGCCGGTCTGCCGCACCATCTGGCAAGTCCTGTTTCACGACAACTTCTTGCCGTTGTTTCGGTCGTTCGCGATATGTAATATTTTCGTCCCTAGCGTTCTTGATGAGTTCCATTGCCAACCTCGCCACCAAGGCGCTGGTTGCGTGACCTTGATCCGCTAGAATGCTCGTTGGGTCCATGGTCATGACTCGCGTAGCATTCGCTATTGCCTTCAGTGAAGACCCCTGCATCCCAACAGGAGGTGGATCTTCGTTCAACAAGGATGTCGGAGCCGAAACGCCAAACGAAGGCGGAGAGTCATCGCCGAGGACTGTGGTAAGATGAGGTAATGCAAGTGTTGGGGAGAAGGTGGTTTGGAGTGGTGAGGAGATGGCCGAGGCTACCATCGAGGCCGCAACAGAACCACCTGCAGAGTGATCTTTCGCCTCAACCGATATCACGGATGAGGTCTCCGAGGTGACGACGACTGTGTTTTCTGCGACCACGTTCGACTCCACTTTCGGCGACACGGTTGGATTGAGAATCGAAATTCCGAGCGTCCCGAACACGCTCTTTGCTGACCGACGTGTGGGAGGCTGGGGACGAGCGGTCGAGTTTCCAGAAACTGTAGAGTTGTCGGAGGGACGAGCTTCCTCTGATCTCGCATCCTGCTTGAGGCTGGAGGGTCGGGTTCTAGGCTTTCCACCTTTCACCCACCAAGTTCCCATCCATTCTCCTATTGACGGTTTGTCGGGACGAGGTCGCTGTGGTGGACTTTGTAGTTCCGGTTCTATTGGATTTGATGCGGGTAGCGAATTATCGATTGGTAGAGGTTGCTGATTGCTGCTGGGGAATTTGATATTGATCGGGGGTATAACAGGGGTCGAATCGGTCGGAGTATGGGGATCTTCAATGATACTGCGCGTAATAGGTGGTTCGTCTGCCAAAGCTTCCGTCAACGACTCAGTCAACGACTTTCAAGTTCATTTAGCACATGCGTTCATATAAAGACCATAAGCACAACTCACCGTTACGCTGTGTTGTCGCCGTACTTGATGAAGGGTCTCGTCATCGTCTGTAAAGATGGACTGAAAAACGCGTCGTGCGATGTCTTGTTCCGAAGGTTGAAGCTCTTTGATGAGTTCAACTGCCCTTTTCCTCCTAGCTTCTTCCTTCTCCTTCAATATCCGTCTATTTTCCTCTAATTCCATTCGAACGCGGGAAAGGTTGTGCAAAGCGGAGGAGAGCACACGAAGGGTAGTATGGTACGGAGAGCTGGGGGCGTCGTTGGCCATGGAAGAGCCAATGTCGGATATGGCGGACTGTATGCTTTCGTCCGAGGACTCGTGCCACTTCGTTGAGAGAATCCTGCTCGTTACGGATGCTCCAAACTCGTCGGTATCGGTGTCGTTGGTGATCAGGAGGTCAGGAGGTTTGCGAGAGAGGCTTTGCGGGATAGATAGAATTGAGTCCTTTGAGGAACCCACTACAAACAATGGAGCAGCTCGAGCAGCAGACGTCTTCTCCCACATGGTTGCCAGGGAACTCGACGAGGTCTTGCCGTCAACCGATGCCCGCTTCCCCGCCTTTCCATAACCTCTTACGCTTCCATCCCAGTTTAAACCCCCTTCCGAGTTTGCGCTATCCTGCTCTAGTTGAGCTTTGAGGGTAAAGTAGTTGGTTGTCGGCCGAGGGTCTGAATCGTGGTGGCCGCGACTCCGTCGACCGCGTGACGGAATTTCCTCAGGAGAAAGAGGATGCGAGTGAACGGGTGTCTTGATATGTATGGACGACATTACGTATATGCCAGAGGGCGTTCAGGGCATAAACTGTCGGTGCAGGTCGCAAACGGCGTTGGTCACCAGGCTTTGCCCAACGGTGACGTTCGCCTCCACACGTGTGACGTGCGCGGTGACAACTTGATTTGGGCAGTTTGGTGACACTTCCAGGCTGTAGATACGCCCTGAGATATCAGAAATACGAGGTTTCTTCCCCGAAAGTGTTGCAGCGTTGTAGCGTGAAGGGATGTCGTATACTTGGCTGTCAATGTGATGGGAATGTGGAGAGGTCGTGTTGCTGACAAATCACCTACACAGTGCATTTCGTTCCACTGCATCATGATCCTCAAAGTTGCTAACCAGAACTTGGAGAACTCCTGCTCTAGCAAGGGCAACTCTGGATAATATTGAACGCAAAACCTCTTTTGACCAGGGAGGCATCTTTTTTTTTTTCGCCCGTGCCCATCAGCCGATTTGTATGGGTCTTCATTCGAATTGAGCACCGCTTTACGTTGAATTCGTACCATACTTTTTTACATCCACCCACATTTCTTAACACTCACGAACCAGTTGCGAATCATGGACCGTCGGAGAAACCGATCCCCCACGTTTCTCCCCCGGTTGGTGCGGAATCGAAGAATCGGAGCCACGGACCGCATCGGATCTCAGTGAAGCGCCGGCCAGCTTCAGGACTCGCTTCACCGGCCTCAGGCTTCTCCCAAACAATAGCATATGCTCCTGGAAGCTGCAGGACCGGATTTGACTCAGTCTGACGTCGTTGTATCAACACTGCAAGAGATTTCATCAAACCGTTCCGCCGTGGGCATGTCCGCATTCGCCATGAACGTGGCTGCGTCCTCTCTGATTCTATCACGCTTTGAGATAACGCGCCAAGTGATTCGAGCCCCCCGAGAACACGATGCTGTGCTCGTATGCTGCTTTGATTGTCTACGATTATAAGGATTGCGCATGTATGCGTAATGATGTCACCCCTCGTCGCCTCGAAGGTTCCTTCACTCTCACATTCCTTGGATATGCTTCAAGCTCTGCTCGTTGGCGTTCTGATTGCGATCTTTCTGTTTGGGGTTGTCACTGTTCAGGTGTACATTTACGCAACAAGGTTTCGAACAGACATTACTGGTATCAAATCATTGGTACAGCTCTTTTTTCTATTAACGCGCCGACCTTGGCGTATTAATCGTTTTATCTTCAGGTCGTGGTTCTATGGTATGGCGTTTCTCACTAAGATACCGAACAATGCATGCGAAGTGCGATTCAAACAGGGTCGCTAATCTGGCATTCTCAATCTGCCTCTCAGAAAGCTCAATCGCGATCATGTTGACCATCGAAAAGAACATCCTGCTTCTTAGCGATACACCTGTAACTGCGAAAATGGCTTTTCTCTTGGGCACAATCATCAATCACCTCGTACAGGTATCCTGCAAATTCCCTCCCTTCAGTGATAAATTCCACTCAACACTATCGAAAGGCCTTTTTCATCTGCCGCATCGTGTGGTTCACCAAACGCTACTTCGCCCCTTTTGTCCTCTGGTCGTTGTCCGTATCTTTTCTCGCCGCACATCTTGTCGTCCTTGGAGCTAATCCGAAAACGATGGTGACTCTTCGACAAACCGCTCCTTGGGGGTTCTTGGTACTTCTCTCATCGGCTGGAAACGCCGGTTTGGACGTGCTCATCGCTGGTACGCTGTCGTTTTTTCTTTGGCGTAGGAGCCGCGAAATTTCGCCAAGGTGAAAAGACTACTTCATTCACGCACGCGTTGTACCAATAAAACTCGGCAGGTCTAGACGAATGTCGGACGACATCAATCAGCTGATCGCCCGGAATATCAGTTGCGTATCAAGTTTTACTATGTCTGTTCTCTCGTGTATCTAATCTTACCCTTCTTTCGTGGAAGAGATCGGTCTGCTGACAAGGTCCGTCTGACCCGCCGTTCTTCAGGTTGCGATTGTCTCAACTAAGTTGATTGCAGCGCGTCGACTTTAGTAGTCGTTATCACAGTATGTTCCTTTTCCTTTCTGCTGCTCGCGGGCTCGCTGGGTACAATTTATATCCTCAAATTAGCTTGGTGTTTTCCCCAATTCCTGTTAGTGTTTTCGTTTCCCCCAACTCTACCTCGATTACATCAACTGATTTCGATTGTTAATCTCGCAGACATTTGGTTCTCGGCCTGGACCTGCACACCTGCTTGTATGTTCTATGCGCATCCGCCTTTCCGTAGAGGTTTCCTTGAGACTCACGTTCATGGCACAGTGTACACGCTCGGTTTTCTTGCAGCGTACGTTTCCTCTTGAACCCAGCGAGACCCCTTTTGACGTTTTACATCGTCAATAGAATGAACGCCCGCGCCTCGACTCGACATTTCGAAGACAACGCGAGTGCCGCTCGCGTTTCTCTGGTATGACCCACAATTCTCCACATAACCAGATCTCTCACCACCACGCGACAATCTCCTTTTCTCTCCAAAATCAGCCGACTTTTTGGTCTGCTGAATTGTCGA
>CEMH01204485.1:3168-23426 GCA_001179725.1 Macrocystidia cucumis | reverse complement strand
CCCATCCCATCCCATATACAGTGTCGCAGGGTTCAGGTCGGCCTCCGCTCGAAGCTGGTGCCGCAACGACACACGACCTTCCTTTTGTCAAATACATAATAGTATCAAAGAAATTATACCATATACGTGTAGACATGCTGTGGTTTTCGGAACAGGTGTCCGCGAGGATGTTCAGAACGTTCTCCGGTGGGAACATTGAACACCGTAGTAACAGGCTGGTATGATATGAGTGCATGCACGCGTGAGGTTCTTCGCTTTAGAGTCATCGGAGTTGGCATTCCGATATTGGAACATGGCCCTGGTGGAAATCGACGAAAGCTTGAACATGCGTTCTCGGCGTGGGGGTCTGCAAAATTGAGCAGCAGGGAAGTGTCACAAAACCACGCTGAGCCTTGGCTGCAAAACAGGAGGTTTTTCGCGAGTTAAGGCACAACCAGGGCAGTCCGTGTCGTATTGCGAGAAGTCATCCCCTCGCCATGTCTGAGGATCGTTTTTGACGATGAAGGTGGACGAGCTCTATGCAAACGCCAATTCACTTGGGATACCATCGCAAGCCGGACTTTTCAGAGGCAAAAATAATCATAGATTAAGACAGAGAGCATAAAATGACTGCATAAAACAAATACATTTCTTAATAATTCAGGTATTCACGACGCGTGGCCCCATTGACAAGAACTTCACCGCTCAATCAAGCCTCTTGCTCCGTCCCTCGACTCGCAAGCCAAGTTTCCGGCCCCTGGAAACAAAAAAAAATTCAGTATTTGGATACAATAAGCACATGGCACGAGTTCAATGCGTGTCGTGAAGAAACCTAGACAAAAAAGACAAGACAAGAAAGTCACCTTGCGATTCGCGATCCTCTGGTTCCTCACTCTCCTCGCAAACCACTCCTCCGCCGTCGCGCCCGTTTCAAATTTCTTGCCGTCAACCGGATTATTACCACTCGAGCGACTGACTGCAGCTTTAATAATGGAGCTCTCCTCCACCAGAGCACGAAGAGGGATGGAGTTCCCAGGACGTGTGAAGAACACTAGGGACCATCGTTCATAATAGGATTGCGCGCCTGGAGGGGGACTGCTCGAGAAGCAAGTGAATTCATGAGGATACGAGAAGGTGAACATGCGGGTGGACATACACGACACGATGCATGTTTGAGCGTAAGATTCCACCGCTAAAAAGGGCTATTGCATCCCCGATATTGCAGACAGCATGTCCTGGAATTGGCTGCCAACGATATGTCTGGGTTAGTGGCTACAAAAGTGTTAATGTGTGAATGGAAATTGAGACGTGCTTTGATGTACTGCCACGATTCAGATCCTGGCACAAGAACCTGGAGCCCTCCAAGTCGGTTGTGAAGGAATGACTGGGTTATTTCGCGTTCAGTGAGAAACTCGTATTTTTGGAATGAATAGAATGACGTACAAGGGACCCAAAATCGGTATGGGCACCGAGTACCTGTTCTTTTTCGCCGGGCGCGGGCTCTTTCCTGATACACCTCGCCTCGCTGCCACTGAATTCGTTCATGGCGTGTCGTTTCATTAACGCACCCTCGGGAAGTCCGAGTCTCGCGTTCAACACCTCCAAGATCGTATTGTTGACTTCTAAAGACGTTTTGACGAAAGGCACAATGGTATCTTGCATTCGCGCATTCACGGTCGAGGGGTAAGTGCGCCGCGCGACATCAGGCCACGCGAGGGCGTCGTCTTTGGCGATGTTGATGAACTCGACAGAATCCTTGCGACCTGTAGCGTCTACTGCATTCGCCCCTAATGCTTTGTATCTGATATAGCATGTATGAGCTTTTAGGGAATTGATCCACAAAAAACCTGACAACTTACCCAAACGACCTGCCCGAATCCCCTTGCTCGAATTTCATCTTCTCTTCAAGTGGAAGCGCCATGGTTTCCTGCCCCATTTCGAACATCCTGTCTACTTCTTCATCCGCTCCATGGTTTTTGAGGCTGTGTTGTAGTGGTGATAGCGAAATATTATTTGTGTTGAAATGCCAGAATAAGAGAGGTTGGGACGTACTACCAAAACCCAAGCTTGGTACCTGCTTCCCAGAGCCTGTCAATCTCCTTCTCATCCCCCGCTTTGATGAGCTGGTAATCAATGATGAGCAAAGGGTGCGTGGGGACATCATCAGGGAAAGGAGGTAAGTTCAGCGAAGTCCCGACTGCCGTTGTGGACTGCATGCTCGTCGTCGTGTCTGCTAGTTGATTAATTGGGAGTGGGGTCTTGTGAAAGTACGGTTGTTGTTGCTGGTTGACCAACTCCAAGTCTGAGGGTTATATAACGCCAATGGCATGACCCCTTGGAGCTGAGACCCAAATCAGGAGGTGAGCTTCACACAGTTCGGCCACCACGGCGAAGGGGCGGAGCACCATTGAGCCACCGCAGAAGCGTAACGTACGCCCTTTAGCGACGGAAGCGCGCACTTCTTTGGAGGTTAAGGGAAAAGTAAGATCCGTGAAAACCTTTTCGACGACTTCGCGAACCACCTACAGTCAGTCGCCGCTCTCCCGACTTTCTTAGTGATTTCTTCATAGCATTTCGACTATCATAGGAGATTGAACGAAGCAAGCGCTTCAGTTGGGACGAGGATACCACACAACAAGTGGGCAGAGGTGATGAACGTTGTCGAAGAGCTGTCGGACTTATTCGGCCCGGATTTGCCGAGCTTGTTTCGCTCAAACCTCAACCACATCATGACGCACCGCCAGAATCGCAATCCAAATCAACCCTTTTCGACAACGATAGCTCAAAGCAAGTATTAAAGCTCATATAACTCGTGTACCTTGTCCCCTCTCTCGAAACGATGGCTGCGAGGACCAAGAACCAGTAAACCGATTCTTGATGCGCTAAAACTGTCACTGTTCTCACCGCCATCAAGGATGACCACTTACACATCTGCCTATGAGACTTACAATCACAGGGTAGGCTCTTGGTGAGTACTGGTGTGTTGCCCGAAAAGGACAGAGACAGCAAAGCCGACCAATCACCCACGCCCTGCTACTAATTGCGTCCAGATTCGACTCAGAACTTACCACGTTCGCCATCAAGGCTCTTGAGGTTTCCTTTACGACCATCTACAAACTTGGCTTCGCACCTTGATGGTTTCACTCGAACAGTGATCGTCCCGACCAAAAGTCAACGGGCGTGTAAACCCTCTAGCAGAGTCGACCCTATTCCATAAAGGCTTATCTGTCTTTGGGATGATTTCTAGTCCTTTCCCCTAGTCTTCGTAACCTCTCGCCCTCACTATGGGACTTACCATATTGGATTTGACTCTTGGGGCTGTCTTAAGTGCTGCTTTCCTGAGCACATTCTTATTTGGCGTCGTCTCCGTCCAATTCTACTTCTACCTGTGCAAATTTCCAGCGGACAGACTGGTGTGGAGAATATTGGTGCGTAATTGAACTGTATGTTCGATTTTCAGGTTTCCATTTTAATTGCCAGGTGCCCTCGATATGGTGAAGAGTTCGCCCCTGATCAAAATCAAACGCTCTGCTAACTCTGAGATCATTGATAGGATGGTCCTATTGGCGTACTGCGTTTGCATCTGCCAGGGGTCATACGTCATCACCATCAGCGGCCCGAGGATCATTAGCGCGGATTTTGTCGTACCGAAATCATTGAAAATAGCCATGATGCTAGGCTCATTCGTCGACCACGCTGTTCGGGTGAGTGTGAACGACGTTACGATTTCATCCGACATTCATCAACGGAACGTTTATCTCACACGCTCTTCAGTCAGTCTTCATATATCGTATCTATCGGCTGACTGGCTGGAAAGTGGTGCCCGTGACGTTTTGGCTCATCTCCACTGGTTTGAACGCCAATTCACTCTCTATCGCGGGTAAAGCGATGGTAGTTCGATCTATCATACCCTCAACAGCGCAATGGGGATGGCCTGTTGGCATTCTTTTCGTGGGAAGCGCTGCCCTTGATATTACTGTTTCATTGTCTCTGTGCGCGTACTTGCGAAGGAGATCGGACACCACTTCCCCAGTGTAAGAGTGAGCGGTTGCGATAAGCACACTCTTACAACACTCCTACAGGACCATCAAGGTGGTGAATTACATTGTATCGTACACGATCCGTGCGTAATTTTCGTGTCTTCGGTCTTGTCATCTGCTCAAACTCCTTGCGAGTTGATAGAAGCTGGCTTGGTGACAAGGTCAGAGTGTGCCAATCCAATTGTATGTGGTGTTTAACAGCAGGATCACAGTTTCATCACCATAACAACCGCAATCACGGTATGTTTCAGTCCGCATCAGCGGTCTGTGAAAATTCTCATTCATAGCCTCATGTGCCCCCAAGTACTATGCCATGTCCGATAATTGTAAGTGCCACTATCAATCTGTGGGCCAAAAGCAAACCTTGGTCTTTCTAGACGTCTGGCTTGTGTTCTGCATCAGTTTGCCTGGTTGTGAGTCCGTCATTTTCCCTCTACGCATGCGGCGCGCTGAAGTTTCATCAATCGAATTACAGCAGCTGTGAACGCCCTTTTTGCGTCGTAAGCCGAATCACTATCCCTTGTCGAATACCAATTCCTTCTTTACTCGACCTGACCTAAAATTTGTAGCTTGAACAGCAGACTCCGACTGCGAAAATTTGGGAAATGGGTCCCATCTCATGATGACGAGTTGGCCGTATGTCACCAACATGACATCTTGACCTCCATCGCATTCCATGACCCACGGCCGGGAGCCACGGTGGGTACCATCCCAGATTCGACTGCGCTGAGGTGAATTATCATTGAGCGGAATCTCAGAACGGAACAATTATCACCACAGCCGTTTCACTTCCTCGAGTGGCCGATGGCTGTGTTTGCACCCATTCAATAGGCGAACATTGAATGGTCGAACGACTCCTCATATTTCGCAAGCTAACAGTCAAATGATCGCGACCGCTTGTATCATTGTACTTGATATTTACTATGTCCGGTAGGAATATCATCCACATTCAAACGAGAATCAAATCCTACCTGTTGTTGATCCACCCTTTTCGACTTCACCCAGAGACCCTAGCATCTTGAGGCAAACCGCTATCCTCTATGGTTGGTTTGACGCTGTGTGGTTACGAACTAGTCAGAATTCGGTTTCGTCTTCTGACCATCAAAATGTTGTCTTAGGGGTAGTGCTGCGAAGGTCCGACGATCATTTCCCATTTTTTGAGGGAATTTTTGTCTTTAGTGTTGCTCAGACCGATCTTTTAATTCAATGGATTGAGTCGGGTAAATCTCTTGCCAAGCCAGCATCCCTGCCGATAATGAAAAAGTTCGACAACGAACCGCACGTCGTGCTATAGCATAGCGGGAAATACGCCAGTTGGAAAAGTCATTGCTTGTAGTACCAGTGAGGGGGATATGCGTAGCTGTCTGACGTTTCAATACTCTTCCATCGAATAGGTGCAACASGGCATAGGCGAATATCAATCATTGTAACATCGTAACAAGTTGGCAGAGGTGATGAACTATTCGGCCCGGGTTTGCCGAGGTTGTTTCGCTCAACGTTCAACCACTGGCACATCGTGACGCACCGCCAATATCGCAATCCAAATCAGCCCCCTCGACAACAATCCCTCAATGTAAGTATTAAAGCCTATGTATCATGTGGATCATGTCGTTAATGTATCTTGTCGCATCGCCTGAAACGATGGCAGTGAGGACCAAGAACTGAGCACATTTTTGATGTTCTAAAACTGTCACTGTTGTTACAACCATCACCGAACAGATAGGGCGACCACTGACTCGTCTGCTTATGAGGCTTATAACTACAGGCTAGGGTCTTGGCGAGTGCATGAATATCGCCTGAAAAATACGGAAGCAGCAATGACAATCAACCACCCACGCCCCGCCATCAATTGCATCCATATTCGACTCAGAACTCACCACGTCTATCATCAAAGTCCTCGATGAATTATTTCCGGCATCTGGAAACTCATCCTTCTCAGCTTGATGACTTCGTTTGAACAATGATTCTCCGAGCCAGAAGTAGACTGGCGTGTAAATTACCGTGGCAGAGTCGACCTTAATTGTATAAAGGCTTATCAGTCTCTGGGATGATTTCTAGTTCTTTCCCCCAGCCTTCGTAACCTCTCGCTTCTACTATGGGGCTCACGATATTGGATTTAACTCTTGGTGCCGTGTTGAGTGCTGCTTTCCTGAGCACGTTCTTATTTGGCGTCGTCTCCGTCCAGTTCTACTTTTACCTATGCAAATTTCCAGCGGACAGAATGGTCTGGAAGATATTGGTGCGTTGTTGATCTATATACCCCCTTTCTCAGTTCCCATATCTATTGTCAGGTGCCCTTGATATGGTAAAGGGTTCGCCGAAATCATGAACAAACGTTCAGCTGATTCGGAGACCTTCGACAGGACGGTCCTCCTAGCATACTGCGCCTGCATATGCCAGGCCTCATACGCCATTACCATCGGTGGTCCGAGGATCATTGGCGCGGATTTTGTCGTACCGAAAGCCATGAAAATAGCCATGATGCTGGGCTCTTTCGTCGACCACGCTGTTCGGGTGGGTGTGAATGCCGCACTGATTTTCCGCTAACACTCATCAACAAACCACCCATCTCCCTCTCTCTCTAGTCCGTTTTTATATATCGCATCTATCGACTTACCAACTGGAAGATGGTCTCCACGACGTTTTGGCTCATCTCCACTGGTTTGAATGCCAACTCACTCTACATTGCGGGTAGAGCGATGGTGGTGCGATCGATCGTAGCATCAGAACCGCAATGGGGATGGCCTGTTGGCGTTCTGTTTGTGGGAAGCGCCGCCCTCGACATTACCGTGTCATTGTCACTGTGCGCGTACTTGCGAAGGAGGTCTGACACCACCTCCCCCGTGTAAGAGTGAACAATTACAATAAATAAATTCTTACAATGACAATGTTCCTTTAGAACCATCAAGGTGGTGAAATGTATCGTATCATACACGATCCGTGCGTAATTCTCGCATCTTCAGTCTTGTCGTCTGCTCAAATTTATTGCGAACCGATAGAAGCGGGCTTGGTGACAAGGTCAGGGTGTGCCTATAGCCTTGTGTGTGGTGATTAACGGCAGTATTCCAGTTTTATCACCATAACAACTGCAACCACGGTACGTTTTCGGCGTAACTCAGAGGTCCGCGAAAATGCTTACACATCCCTCAAGTACTATGTCATGTCCGACAATTGTAAGTGCCACTATCAATGTGTGGGCCAGAAGCAAACCTCAATCTCCGTAGACGTCTGGCTTGTGTTCTGCGTCAGTTTGCCTGGTTGTAAGCCCGTGACCCCTCCTCGTAAGCTGGCAAAGTGCTCATTTCGTCCATCAAAATATAGCCGCTGCAAACGCCCTGCTCGCGTCGTAAGCCAAACCAGTTTACATCCCTTGTCGAATCCCAACTCTCCTTTACTTGACCTGACACAAGTCTCTTAGCTTGAACAGCAGAGTCCGATTGCGAAACTTCGGGAGATGGGTTGTCCCGTCTCGTGATGACGAATTGGCCATCTGTCACAGGCATGACATGTTGACGTCTATCGCATTCCATAACCCACACCCGGCAGTCACGGTGGGTCCCAAACCAGATTCGACTTCGTTGAGATGGGTTCTAACCGAACGGAATCTCAGAACGGGACAAACATCACCGCGGGCGTTTCACTTCCTCGATTGGACGACGTCTGTATTTGCACCTATCCGATAGGCGAACAATGAGTGATTGAATAACTTCTCATATTTCGCAAAGTAACAATCAAACGATCGCGACCGCTTGTATCACTGTACTTGATATTTACTACGTCCGATAGGAATATCACTCACATTCGTTCAAACGAGATGAAAGTCCGGCCTGTTGCTGATCCACCCTTTTTGACTTCACCCAGTGACCCTAGCACCTTGAGGCAAACCACCATCCTTTTCACGAACTGGTCAGAATTGAGTTGGGTGGCGCTCTTGCAATCCAGCATCCCTACCGAGAATGAAAAAGTTCGACAACGAGCCACACAGTGTGCTATAGCATAGTGGGATATACGCGAATTGGAAAAATCATTTCTTGTAGTACCGGTGAGAGAGATATGCAGTAGTTGTCTGACATGTCAATACTCGTCCATAGAATAGGTGCAAACGCGGACACCGTCCACTCCTGCCGGGAAACGACCGTCTACCGTTGTTACACTCTGGTCACGATTTGGTTAAAGTTTGATTCGGCGAAGTTGGGGTCTGAGCGTTACTTACTATTGAATGTGGGTCATGGAACATAATGGACGTCAACACGTCACGCGCACGGTGTCCAGCTGGTTTACTGCTTTGGTCCGAAAGCGCCATTTCCCCAATTTCTCGCCATTTCAACCTGTTATTCAGGCTAAGCAACGCAGGTAAGGCAAAGAAAAGCTGTCTGTTGAACGAGAGAGAATCGGCTTACGACGCAATGAACGCACTTGTGGACACTTTCCCGATATGATTTTCATGAGATTCTAGATCAATAGAAAGAAACGAACTTACAGCCAGGCAAGCTGAGAGAGAACACAAGCCAGACATCTGACGGATAACGTTTGTTTTCGTTCCGTCCCTTCAGCGCGGAATTGCTGCACTCACAGGACTTTGGTATGGTATAATACTGCAGGGCATGCATAGAATCGCATCAGTTTCACTGCTGGGACCGTATTCAAGATCAAACGCACCACAGTTGCAGTCGCGACACTAACAAGACTATGTTCCTTTCCGTAAGTGTCGCAACTGATTAAAGTTAGAATCGCTCTGACCTTGTCATTATACCGGCTTCTACAGACTTGTAAAGAATTAAGAGTGCGATGAGGCACGAGAATTGTCAAGTTTCTCACGGATTGTATAGAAGATTATGTGTTTTATCATCTTCACGGTTCTGGGATTGTGTCGTTACGTCATTGGTTGGCAGTACTGGTACCGATCCAGCCTTACCGCGGAGAGTTGATGTCAGACCTACGTCTTAAGTGGGTACACAAAGTCACCGAAACTGCGATGTCGACGGCAGCGGAACCCGAAAAGAGTATGCCAACAGGCCACGTCCATTGCACTCCCTGGGTCAATGCTTGACTCGCAAAGACGACTGGAGGCAAAGCCACCCCGGACGAGAGCACCCAAAAGGCCAGAGAGGTTGCCCTCCAGGATGTCAGCCGATAGATGCGATAGATGGACGAGGACTAGAGGGAAGAGGAGAATTAAGCTCCAGAGATGCATGCTAGGTGAAACTGAGAACGCCGTGCACACCCACACGAACAGCGAAAATAATGACCGATGCCAGCATCGTTGCAACTAAAACGGGTTTTGGGAGATCAAACTCCGTGGCAACTCTCCTGGAGCTTCGGACGGCCATATCGTACGCCCCATAGGATGCGCACGTGCAGTATGCTAAGTGGGCCACCCTATTGGACATTAGCGGAGCGTTCTCTTGGAGGAGGAGGGGGGTTCTTTACCAAATGGAGGGCACCTGGAAATAGGGTCGAAAACCGTGAAGTCAAGAGTAAAGTTGATTTACGAACCATCATTCTCCACACCAGTTTGTCTTTTGGAAAGCTGCGCATGTAGAAGGAAAATTGAACGGAAACTATCCCAAACAAGAGCGTGCTCAGCAAGGCAGCACTCAAGACCGCACCAAGAGTTAGGTCCAACACCTTGAGCTCCATGAGTAGTATTAGAGGAAGATAGCAGTATCCATGCCGTGGAAGAAGAACTTTAAAGCCACTGAAGTTGATGCCCCAACTACTTCTGTTACAATAAACAGACACTGCCGGTGACCCGCAAGATGTATAACAAGTTTCCATCGTAACTTCTGATAACGGCTATGTAAGTAACATACTGGGCGCTGATTGTGTTGATCGTACACGATTGATTGATTCGCCCGATGAAGGGTATCGGATGGTGATGCCGCATTGGGAGGGCGTATATTGTTGACAACGGTGAGCGGTGCCGAAACAAAGGCCTAACCTCGGCTCCGGCTGACCCAGACACGAATTGTTCCCCAGTTATCAGAGACCAATTAATGCCTACAATGATTGTAATTATAATCCCTTTCTATGATCTTCGAACGTAGCTCAATCGGAATACGATAAATGATGCGGCCTATCACCGATTAGGGTTGAACAGGCCTGGATAAGGCGTAAGGCTGCAACTCGAAGAACCTTTGCAATGTTTCTTCTTCATGTGCGCATCTGGGGTGCAAGGAGGCACGAACCTCAACCGCCGATACATCCCAAGGTGACGAGTTTCGATTGTGCCGTCTTTCAAGACAGTCTCCGATCAAACGCACGGGCGTCAATGAACGGTGCGAAATTCGAATGGCACCCTGGACAACAACCGCTGTCTTCAAGTCAAGTTCCACGAGCGCGAATGTTTCTTCAATCATGGTATATACATACAGCGTTCATGGGCTTCCCCATTTTGCGGGGGCATGGGTATGTGAATCAGTCAAATATCGTCCGTTAATACTCATCCATCGTATAGGCACAAACGTGCACATAATCCACACGGGACGGTGAAGGCCCTTCCATGGTCGTGGCGTTCTATGTGGGCGGTTTTAGTTCGACGCATCGAGCGACGCATCAGTTCGTCTTACAATTGAGCCCATCTCACGGAATGCGATGGATGTCGCCAAGTCGGAATCGAAGCAGGGGGCCGATTCACCATGAGACGGGACGGCCATTTTCCCGACATTCCGCAACCGTAACCTGCCGTTCAATCTGAGAACTCAAAGTCAGTCATAGACGCATACCGTAGATACACGCCGCAAAAGAAGGGAACCGGCTCACAAGGCAAGCAAGGCATTGATAGCCGCTTTTTTCGATTTTTGGTTAAATCCCTGTATATTGCGGCGAACTACTGAGAGAAAACTCACCACCAGGCAAGCTCATGCAGAACACAAGCCATATGTCTGAAAGGACGGTGAGATTCCCTCACTCCGCGCATTGAGAATGACGCTCACAATTTTCAGACATCACAAAATACTGGAAAATGCAGGAAAGAAATCAGTATCACCACTGGCTGACAGTAAAGACAGGCGTACCGTAGTTGCACACGCGATTGAGGCAAAACTGGGTTTGTAATTCGTAAGAATCGTGAGTAGGTGTACAAATCTGTTCGGACCTTGTCGTCAGCCCTGCTTCTATCAATTCGTAACTCATTAACGAGCCGCGACAAGACAGACAACGAAAGGAGTCGCCCACGGATGGTATAAGTGATTATGTGTCTTATTATCCTGACAGTTCTAAGTAACCGCTTCGTCAGCACTCGTCCGGCATGGAAATTGATAATACTTGCCCTGGGGAGGCCACGTCCGACTGCGATCGCAAATACATGCACAGTGACAACGACACAACGATGTCGATTGCAGCACTCCCCACAAAAAGTATTCCGATAGGCCATTGCCATTGAGCTTCCGAGAGTATGATCGAACGAAAAACCAAAGCTTTACCCGCGACATAGAGGGAAACCGCGTTGAGAGAAGTTGAAATGATCCAAAACGCCACCGATACAGCCCTCCACCTGGTCAGTCGATAGATCCTATAGATAAAGACAGACTGGCGGGGGTGAGAAAACGAAGCTTCAATAATGAACGCCAGCCGGAGATCAGATTGTTGGCACTCACTCTGACGGCATGGTCAATAAATGAGCCTAGCATCATACTTATTTTGAGAGTGTTTGGTACGACGAAGTTCGTGCTTATGATCCTCGGACTGCTGATGGTGATGATGTACGACCCGTGAGATATGCATGTGCAGAATGTTAGTTGGATTGTCCTTTGGGAGGTGTTAGCAAGAAGTTCGCCGCTGGTTACGAAGAAGTTGTTCACCATATCGAGGGCACCTGAATACAGAATAAAAAATCAGGCAAATCCAGAATGTCATTCCGTCACGTACCAGAATTCGCCACACCAATCTGTCCGCCGAAAAATTACATAGATAGAAGTAGAATTGAACGGTAGTGACTCCGAACAAGAATATGCTCAAGAAGGCGGCACTCAGGACGGCGCCAAGAGTTAAATCCAACACCGTAAGCCCCATAGTGAGTATAAGGGCCTGATATCAAGGTTGGGGGGAAGGAAAAGGGGGAATCCTAGCGATATATGTGAACACTTTATAGAATCGAGGTTGATGCTGCGATGTTGATTTGCACATAATTTGACTGCTCGTTTGCACGATCGCTTGGTTGGCTTTATCAGGAAGACACCTAACATGTTGGGGGGATCATCACAAGGAACTTCGCCGGGAACCTTGGTGAGGTACTGGTGGTGGTAAGATCCTGAATGTATTTCGTTGTAGAATGTCTGTGTTTCATTGTCGGTGGTCGTTCGGGTTTTATGACGATGATGTCTGTGGACTCAACTAGACACAGGCGAGAATCTGGTCACCTGTAGTAGATGATGGACTGATCGTTTCACCCGCCATTGCACGAAAATGTCGATCCGAGAACATCAGAAATGGGCATCACTTTCTGTTGTGGGACGATGTGCATAGCACATAAACAACATCAAACACACTCTTCCATTGCCGGCTTCATGATTTGAGGAGCTTCTGGTTATTCCAATTCTATCTCGAACGTTACGAAGCTGTCGAGAATGAGGTGAGACGCGGAAGCTTTCATTCCAACCCCAGGACGTTTCCGCACCTCGTGTCCACCTCTCTCGACGAGAAGGCGCCAAAAGATGTACCAGAACAGCATCAAACGAGAGGGTTTCCGTTGACGTGTTCTGCTATTGCACTGCTCTTGTGATCTGACAAGCCATTGCTTTGGTGTGGTTGATGGCGTGAGATAAACAGTGCCACGATACTGCTCCTCGGCCCGGATGGAAATTTGAGTTACGTAATAACCACAACCCCAAATTGTCTTGGCACAGCCGGGCTGAACGCTATCAATAGGAACATCTCTGGATTCACTTCGCGAAGCGCGATTCCTCAGCGCGAGAGAAACACAGAAGTATTACTGTAGGTTGGGCTTCGTCATTTAAAAGCACAGTGGTATTTTGTGAGAATGGTACACTTGAGCGTCGTTGTTCAAGAAGAGTGGTATATATAGTAAGGGAAAGCAAGAGAAAGCATGTAGTTTTCAGACTTTTCAACACTTGCCCACCGAATACATCTGGAGAAATTCACAGTCTACAACTCGGGGGGGCGAGTCACCATCCTCGATGGTCGCTATAGTGTTCTGTCAAGTGATTTTTAGCTCGGTGCACCGGTCAAGGGTCAGGGCTCCTGTAGCGCTCACTGTCGAACGGTCATAATGTAACGCAATGGGACCATCAATGCCCCGTGGACAGGATGCGACCGTTGCGCCATTAAACGGCTGGACCGGTTTCTCGAATTCTCGAAATTGTATTCGGCTATTCAATCTGAGAACCATCATCAAGACGCATGGTTTTTGAAAGGAAGAGAGAGACGACTCGACTTACGATGCCAGAAAGGGGCTTGCGAATACTTTCTCGGGGTTATCATGAGCCTCAACAAAACAACGGACGTTTTTTAAAAAAAAAAAAGAAGACGCACACCCAGGCAAAGTGATGGCGAACATGAGCCAGATGTCTAAAAAGCGAAATAATCAGTTTCGCACCACATGTCCCTCACGCCGCGGTACTCACAATTGTCGGGCATGACATAGTACTGTACAGCGTCCGCGGAGTGAAGAATATCAGACAACGCCACTCGACTTTGAACTCGAGAATTTGCGGACGTACTGTGGTTGCGCAAGCGATTGCGGCAAAACTGGGATCATGTTTAATACCATAACGATCGATGGAAGAATATGCTTTCTGACCTTGTCATCAAACCGGCCTCTGTTGGTTTTCGCATCAAACGGGGGTCGTGACCGGACAGAGCGAACACAAACAGGTCACTCACGGATCGTGTATAAAATGATGCGCTTGACCACCCTCATGGTTCTAAAGCGGTGCCGTCAGTGATTTTATGATGGCAACGATCCAGAGCCCGTACCCTGGAGATGAATTGTCGGATTTCCTTCTCAACGAAGCACACAAAGTCACTGAAACTGTGATGTCCAGCGCAGCCGACCCCACGAATAAGATACCGATCGGTAATTTCCACTGCGTTTCCGAGGGAATGATCGACTGAACTATCACCGATTTTATAACGATGGCAAATGAAGTGCCTAACAGACAGGTGGCAGTGAGCCAAAAAAATACGGGAGCTGCCCTCCAACCGTTCAAACGCTGGATGCGATAGATAAAAAACGACTTGGAGGGAGGGAGAGAAGGGGTGAGGTATATTTCAGTGAAGGATTTCATCTGGAACCTCGTTTACAACCTACCCGAACAGCGAAATCGACGATGGAGCCTGGAATCATGGCGACTTTCAGGGTATTTGGAGCATCGAATTGCATGTCAATTTTAGTTATGGGTTTGCTGATGGTCATGGTGTAGATCCCGAGACATAGGCATAGGCAGAATGCCAGTTCGGAAACCCTGCAGATGTTTTAGCGAAGCGTTCGCTTAGCGACCTATGAGCATGGTTACCATATCGCGGGCGCCTGAAAGCAAGCGGGAATTATTGAGTTGTGAGCGAAAGAAAAATGTGGCGGAGTCAAGTTACGAACCAAGATCCTCCAAACACGCTTGTCTGTTGGGAATCTGCACAGATAAATGTAACATTGGCTTGTGACAATACCGAAGGAGAACGTAGACAGGAGGGTGCCACTGGATACAGCACCAAGAGTCGTGTCCAATATCGTGAGGCCCATAATGATGACTTAAACTTTGAAGAAGGAATCGATGTTCATCCGCGCAGGGGAGGTATGCATTTTATAGACTTGAAATATATGACGGGAGGCCAACCGAAAACGCGACTGCCGGTCTTGATGTCAGCAAATCATGAAGGAAGCCATTGATCCGTGGTATGTAGATTGATTCGAGGATTTCTCGCTTCATCAGTTTAGTCGAGACGGTAGCATTAGCCCAAAGATCCGGCACGAGAATCCGTCAAACTTTAGGTTCCCGGCCTCCAACCGTACCCATCGATCTTACCACTCTTGTTGGAAGGTTCCTCAGTCTGGTGAGAGCGTGACGACCTCGGACACCAAAATAAGGTATCAGATTCTGATGGAAGTCGCTTTATCATACAGAACGCATCAAGCGCTGTAACATTCCGCTCTGGATGGACTTTTAACCTGAACCACTTCAGGTTGGTTTGTCTCATCGGCATCGCAGCAGTGGCCGCCCTGCGAGAAAATGGCTGGTAAGGCGGCTGAATGAGGCGGGAAGTGTGGAGTGAGGTTTACTGGACCATCCGAATCTCTGCCGTTGTGGAGCTGTTAACCAAGAACGTGTATGTATCAGTGGCCTACCCCGGAGTCTATCAGACTAGCACATGTCCGCACCTCACAGCCATCGCTTTTCGCAAGAAAGGTGTTGCATGAGGGAACGACATCGCAAGAAAGCTTTTGCAGATGCTTTCTGCTATTGACACTAATATACTTGTCAGATACGGTACTTCATGGGGTGGAAGCACTGACGCTGCGAGAAGTGCGTTGGCGAAGACTGGGAAGGAACGGGTCAGGTTGACAAAACCACCTAAAGAAGAGCGCTCACATCCAGGCATGCAGATGAATAACGCGATCCATACATCTTGAACTACATCAAAAAAAGGGGGCGACATCGGGTCGTTGAGAATATCTCACAATTGTCTGGCACGGCATGAAACTGTAATAAGGTGTGAGCGGTGCAGTTCGGAAGAAGAGTAATTAATTGATACTCACTATCACGGCCGTGATGATGGCCACCATACTACCGAAGGTGTTGATAAGAACAAAGCTGTAAACGACATCGAATCTTACCTTGTAACGAGGCCGGTTTCTGTCGCCATATTAAATCAAGATCAATCAGATGGGCGAAAAAAAGCACGAACGGATTGTGTAGAGGATGAGCCGGTCAACGACAACAGCGGTTCTAAATGATCACCATTAATCAAACTGAAGGCGGTCGAAAAGGGGAGTATTTCACGATTTGGAAGCTAGGCGGGATTGCTTCCGTAGGAAATAACACAACGTAGCAGCAATGATAAGGTCAAGCACAGCAGCGCCGACAAAGATCACGCTCATCAGCCACTTCCACGCCAACCCGTACGGTATTCTGACGATGTTCGGGGTCACAAACGACCTTGCGGCTGCGACCAAGGCTGTAGCGAAGAGGAAGGCCGACAGCAGCCAAAGGGGTATTGCAACGTAAAGTTTCTTAGTAAAGCGATAGATACGGAGGATGAAGACAGCCTTTGATCGCGAAATAGTGAATTGATGATTATCATTGTGAAAATTATTGACATACTTGGACACCATGATCTATGAGCGCTCCGATAATGAGTGCGCACTTCAAGGTGGCGGGAAGGGCCACGGTGGTTGGGATGGTCTTGATCGTCGTAATCGTCATCGCGTATGCGGCTTGACACACGCAAGCTGAAAAAGCTATTTGGAGACACCTATATTGCAAAGTGAGTCTCTAGAGTTGCAGTAGAAAGCGAAAGATGTACCAAAGGATACCGATCTAAAGGAATCTAATGTGACACTTTTCGAGCGAGCATTTGAGATGAAGGCGTACCAGTGATTTTCGAAACCGTGTATCCTTCGGGAACTTTCGAAAGTAAACATATGTCTGGAAGGTAACGATGCCGAACATGAAAACCGAAGCAAAAACGCCACAAAGAACCGCGCCGAGTGTGAGGTCAACTTTATCCAACGCCATGTTTCGTCAAAAGGGACAGGGAGAAACAGCGGAACATGGTGACGGTACCCGTGCTAAAGGTTATATACTGAACGTAGTGAGACTTGTGTTTAAGAATCCCGAAGCAAGGCAATGATAAATACGATGACTACCAATGCCACGAGCTGATTACGCGCTGAGCTGTCAAGTGCACAGTCTGCGGCGTGAAAGCGGATCACACTGACAACTGGAGAATTCCCTAACGCTGGCGTTCAGAAATCAACGGTGTAGCATACACTTTTCGTGAGGCCTCCGCGTCCTCGGCTCCAATGTCAAACCAGCTCCACAGTCCAGCGGGAGCAAATCGAAAAGCCATAACTTGGAATACCTTGCTGGGTGTCAATGCTAAAGCCGATATATAAGGACAAGTAGATAGGTATCAATCTGTGGGAAATTCGAGAGAGAAAACGTCGCCGAGTAGAGATGATGGAATGCTAGAGTAACTACAGCTTGGAACCGCCACCTTTTGATGAGCCGGGCCGGTTGTCTCCGATCATGCTTAGGTAAGTCAATGGTCACGGGTGTCGCAAGCTTTTCTTCCACGGCGACCACGTTAAAATTCGCAGGTGGCGAGCTCAACGCGCCTCGATAGAGAGAACATACACAACTCATTCGTGAGGTCTTTTTCACCCTCTCAGCTTCTTTCTTGCTGAATAACTTTACCAGAAATGTCGGCTTTTGTGTTTACTCCTGCGCGTTTTTCAGCCACTGGCCGGTCTTTCATCAGGCAGTCACGGTTCATTACTACCACATCATCACTGGCCGAGGCCACTCCATTATCTGACCTGCCTTCCTCAAGCCAATCAGAACCTCAAAATACCCATTTTAAAATCACTCTCCGGCGCTCAGCCATATCCTTAGGCGAGAAAAAGCAAGGGACCCTTGTCTCGTTGGGAATCCATCGCAGATTCCAAACCGTATATCACCGACATACACCCGAAGTAGCCGGAAAGATACTCAAAGTGAAGGAGCTTTTGGAGGTTGAGAATGTCCCAGACCATCTGGTTCGGACGAAGGAGCAGCAGAGGCAAGAGCGAAAGGCTTCACGGGGGTACCAAGTAGTTGGGAGTCAGAGTCCAGCCGTTGCGAAAGGCCAAGAGATGTGGAATCGGTGAGTTTGCTTCAGGAATCGCAGCCTGTGGCAGCCATGTTCATAAAGAACCCCAAAGGAAGATAGATATATGAATTTGGTACATGTACCGCTTTGGGAACCTTCAAGCTATCATTATCTCCTTTCGATGATCATTGTGTTGTGGCCCGAGCGGCTTAGGAAGTGAGCATAGTGGCCATGGCCGCTTGGACAATGATGTGTTTCGTGGCCACAACGCCAATTCAGGAAACCATCAATGATGCCTCAAAGCTTGGTACTGTCGCAAGGCCAAGCAACCCCATTGAGCAATTGTGACTGCCTTTGTGCCACTTTTTGAGGCTATAAAGTGCCTCGGAAAGCCAGATCCTTCTCATTCATATCACCACAACTCTTCAGCATTCAGAAGCATTCAGAAGCATTTTCAGCGGACAAGGCGAGCCCTGCCCTCCACGTCTTCTCGCTCTTCGCGAACTAAAACTTTTACGCGTATCTAGATATGAACTCCAATTCATCCTTCAGTGAAGAACTTCGTCGACGGTTAGAACAGGTGAGGTGCAGCCTCACAATCAGCCTCTTTTACTCAAGCGCGATGTAGTGCCGCCTCTCTGACGGCTCTGCTGTCCCTTCGATAGCGCATCGAGCAACTCACGTTCACAGTGACTACATACCGCCTCCGCGTTCACCCATGAAGCAGACTGTGTTCCCAGTGTTGGAAAGATTCGGAGCTCCTGCTGTGAGTGGATTAGTTCACGACGGTGGACGTATGCGTCGTCGGGCATATCTCGTTTGTTCTTGAACGCTTCAACTTATGACCTTGCAGATATCCACGACAGTACCGAACCGTCTGAACTTAACTTTAACCTTGAAACGCGGCATGGGACCACTCGCAGGACCCTTGCAAACGTTGCCTGTGGGGTCGTTTGAAAATGTGTGTTTTCATGGCCATGGCAAGTCAACACTTTCTAATTCCAAATGCAGCAGTCCAAACATTATGCAAAATGCATTCAATACACCGCAGAGGATAGAAAGAATACTTGGAGCGTTCGTGTCCTCTCCGTTCTCTTGTTGTCCCAATTTTCATCGTTTTCAGGGAGAACCAATTGATGGCGACTCGGGCCATCTCAACAAAGAACTCTTCAGAAAAACTTTTCGAGTCCCCTTTTCGAACCCGACACGCGTTGTCGAGTTTGAGCGCACCCAAGCCACAAAGAATCTCCCCGGTGTCGCACTTGCGGAGATTGCGAGCAATCGCATTTGCACCCTCATGCCCTACGAGCACGTTCTTCAAAACATAGACCCATCCATTCAAGCAATATGCTTCTCAATCCCTGTTAGTTGAAAAAGATTTCAAAAGTGCTCTACCTCCCAACTGATTCATTTCCTCAACTTCAGATTGCGCCCTTCAGACCACTCAAAGCTTCCATCCAGATCCGCTGTGAATGCGAGGGCGGAACAATCACCCGCTATCAACTTGCAAACGCAATTGCACACGCCCTTCACAACCACATCAAGGTAAGTTCTGCTACTTGATCCCTCATGCGTCGTGAATGTTGAATTGAAACATCTCCACAGAGCCTACAGAAGGAGCGTAGCCCTACCACGGGCGAGATGGTGCACAGCCCAGCGGAGGTTCACGAGTTGACGGTGAAATTTCACAGCTATCGACTGGTCTCGCTGCAGATGGACACGACTGGGACTCAGTTTCATCCGGAAATCGTCGCGTTCGCTCCTTTTGGCTACTAAGGAATACAATCAGTGATGAAGTTCCGCTGTGTAAGCACCAACATTAGGTTCCTTCTCTTTGTATCTCCTCTTCTTTTCTTATTTTTACGACTTGTGATGATCGGCTGTTTTATTTGTTTTCTTGACTGCCAGTGCTGTTCCGCCAAATGAAAATGCTTGATGAATTAATTACAACCAGCCGGAACATCAGAACCTTGATGTTGATGAGACACTTGACCTTCAATCTTGCCCCTTTAAACTTCAACAAACGAACAGGATTGAGTTGCGTCCTTCCGTAGATCAGACCAAAAAACAGAAAGGCTTGTTGTAATGGTGTTGATCCCTTCATCGGCCTGGAAAATGATTAATGATCCGTTGTCAAGGTGATGAGTAAACGGAAGCAGATGCGAAGCGTGGGACCTCCGATTATAGGAGTACGTAAATCACATTGGAGGCTCGACTCCGCCCTCGTCCTCACGTTGACGTTTATGAGGCGATTCTTCACATTAGGACGACGTCAGGTCAGTTTTCAGCCGAATTGATGTGTTTCGGCACACCGACGGTGCCATCTTGCATGGTCACCAGCGACAACCTTGCTATTGTCAACCATAGCTTAAGAGTGTCCAATGGACAATTAATTTACACCAGAGGTTGGCGCACTTTTGTTGTGTTATCTACCCATGTCTAACCTTTTGTGCCCCAGGCCTTATATGAGAG
>CEMH01204482.1:13434-35482 GCA_001179725.1 Macrocystidia cucumis | reverse complement strand
GCGGTGACTGCTACGCCTGAAGATGGGTGGTGGAGTGGAGAGTTGTTGGATGAGTCGAGGAGGCAAAAGGGGAGACATGTTTTCCCGAGTAATTTTGTTTGCTTGTTTTGATTTTTTGACTTTGCTTTTCTTCTTGGTTTGATCTTTGGATACTCGACGGAGTTCCATCGAATCTTTGATCTCCCCCGCTCCCCCGTCGGGATTTGATGCTTATGCTTTTTTCTTTGGTTTCTTTTCTTTTTTTTTGGTATGGTGTCGTGTTCCGAGTCACTAGTCATGATCACTGTGTAACTGATGTGCAATGCTTTTTTTTCTTACTACCCAGCTATCCTATACTATATGTGTGTGATCTGTGACAGATACTTGCGCTTTCGATGTCCCCTTTGATGTTACTCGTACTTTGCTTATTATGAATTGCGGTTTTTCTTGCTGTTATTTTATTTTATTGCTTGCGATACATCCACCTCGGTTTTTTTTTTTTGGTTAGATACACACGCGGCTCTCTTTTTCTCGTTTTCCCGGTTCTCTTGGCTACGTTCTCGGTCTCTCTATGTAGCTCTTTGTGACGATGGTAATATAAAGATCAACCTCGAAATCCGAATCATCACCTCGTCCGTTTATTTCAATTTTTTTAGGACAATCTCCGGGCATACTATAGCCCACAAGCACGTACAGTACATGAACATGAAATTGACACACAGGGCGGCGAGATTCGACCGCCAACCTGTTTCGGTCATCGTCCCGCATGACGGCCCCCCTACTTAGGTCGAGTGCCGATCAAGAAGAAGAAGGAGAAGATTTTCCCTGAGGGATGGAGGTTCATCGCCGGTGGTCAGTGACATGGGGGAGGTTTCGATTCTGCTGGGAGGATGTGTAGATGTGGATACGCATGTTAACGCATGCGCCGTGCGTACCCCTACTGCTTCTACAGCACTACCACGTGTAAAATTCGGGTGGGGGTGTGTCGGTATTATCATGGTAAGATGGATACTTCAGGCTTAGTTGGCCCAGGTTAAGGTGTGGAGGTTCTAGCGCGACATATATTTGCATGAATGTGTGTCATGCTCACCGCGCGACATGGCAGTGAGACAAGTGTTTGCCGCGAACCGCGAAGGGCCTTGGGAATTGACGCGTTGACGTTTTGTCGTCATATCGTCATTGTGGTATGGTGGGGCGGTATGTTATTATGTATGTAAAACGACAAGGACGATGAGGGACGAGGAGGGGTGAGGGTAATATGTAGTAATGATTAGGTCTGATTAGGTACGAGGACCTACTTGATCGATGGGGTTGGCTGGAGTGCGCTGCCGCGTGTGTTGCGATGGCTCGCGAGAACTCGTGAGGGCGTGTTTTTCATATTACTTTTTTTTGACAGTAGGTGGCGTTTGGCGCAATTGGTGGGATATCGATATAATAGGGACCGATAGGGATCATTCGAATCCCCTCCCCCCGTACGTACGTACGTATTTGCGTGTTTTGGTGTTGGTATGTACGCCGATACCATCGCGATACCGATATTAGGAACGCACCGAGGTCCACGATCGCCGATGCCAACACGCGCGTGCTGGTGGTGATGTCGTTCGAAGGTGGTAAGTATGTAATGTAAAAATGCAGGAATGGATGTTGCGTGTTTGGAAAAGTCCAGATTGTATGGGTACTACTGAGTATGTATGTCTAGAGTAGAAGTACGCGCTATGATTCTATGAAGGGGGACCCTTTCAATTTGATTTGAGCGGACATACAAGCATACTATACTCGCTGTTCCCTTTCACTAAAGATCAGCCTCGTTGCGTTTCCTACATTTTGGGGATTAGGTATTCCAGTCAATAGAGCTGTGTTGCATGGCATGTGTAGAGTCGGCGGTCATAAGCAATGTATTACTATGATATGGGAGATAAACGGAACGACAAAATGACGACTTTGACGGGGACCGAGGCGCACGGCGAAAACCCACAACGGAATGAACCCCATTTCGAGTTTCAGCGTCAACCCCCCCCCTCCTGCATGAGCATCGCACCCCCGGCATTGGCGGCTTTCAAAGCGCTCGAGGGTTCAATCATGACAGGCCGGAAGAAAAAGAAGTTGATACGGGATCAAAAACTCGGCTGAGCGTCACTGCGATGGGTTGTACTGATTGCGCTGAACCTCTGCGGCCGCCGTTTTTCTGATCATGTTGACTTCTATGCATTGGAATTGGTATGATTCCAGCCAAAAAGAAAACCATGAAATTGCCAAGAAATTGCGGTCGGTGATACTTATTGTGGAGGGTTGTTAGGCGAAACAATTGAAATGGTTGGGAGACCTTAGACAATGATGGGAGAGAGGATTTTTTTGCGCAAGCTAAACCATTCTGGATCTAATGCAAGCAGTCAGTAATTGTTTAATGGAGGAGGAGGAGTTCGCAGTCAGTCCGGTCGCTTTTGCGCTGGATGATTTGGGTCATGAGGCGTGTTTTTTTGGGAACAATCTGTTGGCCCAACAAGACCTTATTCGGAATATCAAGGGACGCAGTTTGGTAGAGAAAACATCTCAGGTGCAGTGGTTACTGGCTTGCCCTTCCTTTTACTCTGGATCTTCAACTTCTCCTTTTGAAACCCGATAACCCAGACGTTCGTCACCTTCCGAGCAAGTGGGAGCTACTACTTGACGTTGAAGAAATTCGGGAGGAATTGATACGAATTTAGCACGAAGTGCGGTTCTACTCCACGAGGATTTGGAACGTCAACCAACAGCCCGCCTGCGGCCACGCTATACCATAATCAACGGAACTCCTTTAACTTGTTTGATTCACCGTAGTGCAAATCCTCCTTCCAGATTACCCCGTAGCGCTTGTTTCGGCACAGCCCTCCTTTAAATCCGTTGCGGTATAAAGAGCAACGGCCATCCCATCAGTCATCAACGGCTGTATCTTTCATTGTCATTGTCAACCACCCCCCCCTCTTCAATCCCCCCACCACCACCCCTTTTCCAGTACCGCGGCTCCTCGTCAAATTAAATCCTTCATACCGCCCGCTTTCAACTCCTCCCTTTCATTAAACGATCTTAAACACCACTCCTCTATCATCACTATGAAAGCTGCCGTTGGTCTCTACGAACACCCTGAGGTGACTTATTCAGATATCTGGGCGGATGGGACATCGTCACGGAAAACATGCGTGTACACTGTGATGGGTGCGCTGTCACTCGCTGCCGCGTCAACGTACGCCGCATATCGGTACACGAACCTTGGAAAGTCGATACAAGAGAGGTGAGTGTTGAGCGCTGAGCGCTTGAGTCATTGGTTGCGGCGTGTTGTTCGGAGGCTGACCAAAGTTTGTGTTGTCAGTCCGGTGGTCGGAAAATGGCTTTGACCCGTAACCCGCGTCGGTTGATTCTCAACACCTTTACCCGACCTCTCCCCCACGGCTTTCATTCCTGTCCATCATCCCAGTCACTCATCACTCCCCATCGCTCCGAGATCGGTCTTTCATGAAGTGATGGTTTTCCGTTCATCTGTGTCTGTTGTTGCATGACCTACTACTGTTTGTACTACAAAAGAATTGTTATTATAGTCACATAGCCCTGCCATCAAATAGCTAGCTTTTTCTCCTTGTTGTCCCTTCCCTGGTACCTCTCTCCGTCTGTGCTCCGATCAAACTCAAATGATTTTGCCCCCGTTGTGGTCAACCAAGCAAAGACAAACAAGTTTGAGGAACTGATTATTTGTACTTGTTTTTCTTGTGTTTATACTTTTACGCCACAACCGTCGTCGTCGTCGCCATCGCCATTCTCAACACCCCCCTCCCTCATCATCGTCTCCGACGTCCTCGACGTCCTTTCATCGCAACTCTCCTTTCTTCTCTTCATTACTCGGAAACGTTACTAACAATGTCAGGCCTAAAGAACTCTCCTTTTGGTAAACGCCTACGCGCAGCTCAACAGGACGCCGACGACGATTCACCTCGGCGAATCAGACCTCGTGCAAACCCTATATTCGGTGTCGCTTCATCATCCTCTGGAACCCCCGCGTCTTCCACGCCTTCGCTCGACTCGAGACACGTTACAAGCGATAGCAGTGGCGGCCCAGAGTCTCCACTCGATCCCATCCCTCCACGACTGGTTGCACGCGATTATGGTGATAGGTTCGTGCCCTCGCGAGATACAAGCGATATGCGCACTTCTTATCATCTCATGGATGAGGGCGGCCCCTCAACACCTTCAAAGAACAAGATGATCCCGTCCGAGTCAGACGCTCTTAAAGGTGTGCCGCTTTTTTTTTTTTGCAAGCGGCTCAAAATCGCAACACTGACGCGGCTTTCCTCTTTTCTTTTTCTTTTCAAACACGCGTAGAGCAAGCCAACGCTATATTCACGTCGATTCTGCACACGGAAGTTACTCCGCCATCTCCACAACGTCCACATTCCCCTTCTCGACCCATCACTTCTGGTGCTACCACTGGGCCTCCTCCATCCACGCCGACTCGCCGACGCTTGTTTACCTATGGATCCCCATCCCAATCAAATCCAGCCACACCAACGCGTAGATTGGATACGCCAATGGACGAAGCGTACTCCATGAGCCCGGTGCGTGCTGAGAGCCGACAACTTCTCGAAAGTCCGCGTCGTCAACTCCGCAGCGTATGCAAAACGCCTTACCGCGTGCTGGATGCTCCGGAACTCGCAGATGATTTCTACCTTAATCTCGTGGACTGGTCCAGCACAAATGTGCTAGGTGTAGGGTTGGGAAGTTGTGTGTATCTCTGGACGGCACATAATGCTTTAGTGGCGAAGCTGTGCGATTTGGCAGAGTCGTCTGATACGATCAGCTCGGTTTCTTGGGTGCAGAAGGTATGTGGCTTGACTTCCTCCCACTTTGGGGCTTGTTGTTCCTTGTATTTCCTCTGTCACCTACCACGACAAGTCGCTGACAACCTCTTTACCATTGTATCATTTAGGGAACAACACTGGCGGTTGGAACTCTTTCCGGACGCCTGAACATTTACGACGCTCATACCCTTCAGTTGGTGCGGACATACCCCTCGGCGCACAGCCAACGTATAGGCGCACTCGCATGGAATTCGCATGTTCTTTCATCGGGTTCTCGAGATCGAATGGTTCACCATCGCGACGTCCGAGAACCGACTGTTCGACCCTTTAAACGATGTGCCGGTCATCGACAAGAAGTCTGCGGACTTAAATGGAGCAGTGATGGCGGGCCTGGGGCGGCGAATCTAGCGAGCGGGGGAAACGATAACAAAGTGTGCATATGGGATTTGAGGGGATCAAAGAGGGCGACTGCTGCGGGCCGTGCGGTAGCTGGGACCTCGTCGACTCCGACAACGGCGGCGGGAACGAGTAGTACCGGGGAGGATATGGGACCTTGTGATACGCCACTTTGGAAGTTTCACGAACACACTGCCGCTGTCAAGGCGCTTGCGTGGGATCCTCACGTTTCTGGTGTGTTGGCGACTGGTGGAGGGACGCAGGACAAGCATATCAGGTTCTGGAACGTCATTAACGGGACGATGACACATGAGTTGGATACCGGCAGCCAGGTAAGATTTCGTTTCCGGCGTTTGGGCAATTGCGTTTGGAGGTGTCTAACGTTTTGATTTCCAGGTTTGTAACCTGATATGGTCCTTGACGTCGCATGAACTTGTGTCTACCCATGGATTCTCTTCGACTGCACCTCAAAACCAGATTTGCATTTGGAAATACCCGACGCTCAACATGGTGGCGTCGCTCACGGGACATACTAATCGTGTTTTGTATCTTGCGATGAGCCCGGACGGAGAGACGATTGTGACGGGAGCAGGGGACGAGACGTTGAGGTTTTGGAACGCGTTTCCGAGGAAGGAGAAGAATGAGAGGGAAAAGGAGAGTCGGCTTGATTATGGCAGGCTGATTCGGTGAAGAATGGCTTTCCCTTCCGAATTTGCTTCCTCTATGGGGTTTGGGTTCTTGATTTGTTGTTTCTGGTCTTTTGTTACCCCGCACCCCTCCCCCATCCTGGTTTTGTGCTTGACGTGTTGCTTCATCCTGTCGAGATTTCGTTTTTTTTTCATCTTCGTTCCGACATTGCTGCTCATCTCAACAGCTTTTTATTCTTTTCGTCGCTGCATGCCATTTATTTGAACCTTTTCATGCTTTGACCCTCCAAGGACATGCCTCTTCCGTACCCTCGATCAATCTCTATGCACGACGCCCAAACTATACATGATGATCCTTCCCCTTCCCACCACATACCGCATATACGCACGCCCACCATTCCGTCAACCAACGAAACATATGATCCCACATAGCAACCATCCATACTTATCGTAACCTATATCCCCTACCTTTCCCCCAACGATCCACCCAACGACCCCCCCAGCCCCTCCCCCTTTTTTTCCGCCTTCTTCCATGTCTATATTGTCCTCGCCATGTATCGACATCACTCAAAACAAAATACCCTTCTATCCAATTCAATCCTCCACCCTCTCATCACCATATCGTATTCGAGATGAAAAAAAACAGCATGCATTCCGACGCTTCTTTCTCCATTCCTTTTCATTACCTCCTCCTCTCTCCTTACTCCTCCCTACCTCCGGTTGCGTGGTCGTTGGTGAACTTGAATGTTCCAATCATGATTTCTGGTCTCGATTCTTTACTTTTTCTGTTCCTCTTTTTCTTCTTTTTTTGTGGACTGGTTGTATGTATGTGTTACTTACCGAGAACCGATATCTCTTCTTTTTTTGCCCTCGTTCTATGGGTACGCTCCCCGCCTTTTATTCTCGTTATGTTTTATTCTCTTTTCTCTTTTTTTCTTTTCCTTTTTTTTTCTATAAAGTCAGAAAGCCAGAAACATATGATGTATGCAATCAACCCCTTTTTTTTTCTTTTGTTTTTGTTCATATCTCCTTGGTTTTTTACATACATACTTCCGTCTCTTTGATTTTTTTAAATGTTGTTTTGTGCTGTAGATAGATGTGCGTCAAAATTGGAAAAAATTCATACCTGGATAGATCTTCGATTCTCTCCCTTTTTGAAAGGTAAAAAGTTCGAAATGAAGATACAAAAAACAACACCCATAGCGCGCAAAAACGGGCCCAATTTGAACTTCCAAGCCTTCAAGCTTCAAAACCCATCATCGTCATCATCCAAATCGTCATCTCCGCTATCATAATAACCCTCTCCCCCTTTTTCTGCCTCTGCCATCTCCTCCTCCTCCTCCCTTCTTGCCTCCTCTTCCTCCCTTACATCCCTCGCCAACGAGATCCCACATGCCCTCCTCGCACCCCTAGCGAACCAGTGATTTCCAAGAGACGATTCCACCAACCACCGAATGGAAGATTCTCCGTCTTCGAGATCTTCAGGTTTGGAGGCGGTGGTGTCTTCGTCGTTGGATTCGTCTTCAGTTTGAGCGAAGGTGTACCGGATGCTGACTGAGGCGAGGAGGGTGCGGAGGCTCCTCAACAGGGCGTCGTTTTTTTGGGATTCTGTGAGGACATCGCCATCGCCATCGGTGTCGGTGTTAGCGTTTGTGGTTGTGGTTGTGGTTGTGGTTTCGGCGGTGGTGGTAGCTACAGCCTCCGAGTCCGTGGTGCTCGCAGTGTTAATGGCAGTGGTGGCGTTGGTGATACGCACACCTCCAGGCCAAGGTCCGTAGAGCGCTTCTCTGATCTTTTCCAGTTCGGCTTTGTCTTGTAATCCGAAACGACATCTTTCGAGGTCGAAGGAATGACGACTGGTGCCGATTTGTTCGTGATAGGCCCAAGCGATGGGTTTCCAACCGTCGACCGTATGCATGAATTCGACGTTTCGGGAGTCGAGACCTTTCAGGACCTCGCTGAGCAGTCCGGTGTTGCTGGTAGCGCTGGTGGTGGAGGAGGAGGAGGAGGAGGGGTTTGTTGGAGTTTCGGTGGTAGCACTATCGACATTGTCACTTTGGTGGTCTGAAGTGGGATTAGGATTTCGGAACTTGTATCCGATAGAATATCGCCACTCGGTTGTGTCCAAGCGTTGGCGGCAATGGTAGGAGAAGTGAACGTCGATCCAGGTCGGTGTTGTGGGAGAGAAAATTCGAGAATAGATCTTGACGGTTCGAGGCTGGGCATGTTGAAGTAGGAGGTGCAAAGTGGTGACGAGAAATTTTAGCTCAATCATTAGATTTGCAAGGGAAGAGGAAGTGCGAAATGGTGCACAAACTTGAGAACTTGTTGCACTACTTTGGGTGGGGGTAGAATTTAAGACTGAGACCACCAACATCGTGATGTATGTGCGCAAGTGACGTTCGCCAAGAGAAACATCCAGTTTGAGAGCCACTTACAGTGTCCATCTCCTCAAAGCTACCTTTGGATGAAAGAAGCTTGACGCCTTTTCTGAGAGCCTTGCGCTTTATCCCCAACTCCCGTTCGATATTGCGAAGCCAATGCTTTGCATTGGCCCTTACGAACGCACGCGCCTCCCCTGGGGTAGACAGCATCTTCATCCTGTTGACTGGAGGGCCCTCAGCCTCGTCAGGTGCTCCTGGATGATCAGGGCTTCTCGTGTCTGCGGCCACACTAAGTTTAGCGAGTTTAGTACGATTGTTTATGTAGGATTTCCAGGTCGCATCGTCCGCTTCAATAGGATTGTGCAAGTTAAAGGTATTCGAAGCAGATAAAAGACCTGTGGAGGACATCGATGTTATCGATTGACTCTTAGCGGAGTCACCTTGACGGGCGTTCCCTAGTTGAGGGACACCCTGGAGGTATCGTGAGAACTTCAACTTTATCTAAAATCGGAGATTCAAACCCATTTGCTCTCCTGGTCTCCGTCTTGTTCGCCTCCGGACGACGACGTCGACGCAAGCCGTATTATGCCAGAGCACACTTGGAGATTCAGCGGCCCACTAGGTTTTACTGAGACTAGGCTGAAAGAGCGGACGGCTGGTTACGTTTATTCCTCCCAATCCTCGCCCTGCCACCCCACTTCAACCTCCTAGCGAACAGGAAACCAAGAAAGCCAGTAGAACGGTAGTCCCTCAAATTCCGATTAACATCTGCTCAGGGACCGCTCCTTTGATAACGCCAACATTGGCGAGCTCCATGTGCTCGTGGCATCGACACCGACATAGACCTAAAAATAAACCGCGTTCTTCCCCCTCCCCCGCATGGTCAGGTTATCTATAGCCATAAGGAAGCTCTCGTATAAGCCGTATAATAAACGTTGAAGGGGAGCTTACGCGTTGAGTTCCTTTCGAGCTATTCCCTTGACCGCGGTAGCAGCAGTCAGTACCAAGATGCGACTCCCTTCATTGTCCCCAATCACCCTCTTTTCTGGGCTCGCCATTTGTGCCACCGTGTGGAGTTGCGCAGACGAGGACCATGACCACTCTCACGCACATTCCCACAAGAGAGCAGTTCCCTCGGTTCAGCTCACGCCGCCGTCGCGTCCTTTGGAATGGGGCGACATCAACATCATTCATACGACGGACAGTCATGGATGGCTTCTTGGACACCAGAAAAGCTCGTTTCCGGAGCCCAACTACAGGTTCGCGTACAGACTGGCCGTGGAAGAGTTAAACGAGAACAGCGTGCTGACAACTAAAGTGCAGTGGTGATTTTGGAGATTTTGCTTCGTTTGTGGCGGGGATGAAAAAGTTGGCCCAAGTACGTATTCTCACACTTAGGCTTTGTTGGCAGGTTTATCACGCACGTTTCTACCCAGCTTGCTGATGGTTCCTTTGTAGCAAAAGGATGTAGATCTATTGTTAGTCGACTCGGGAGATCTTCACGACGGTGGATGCGCTTCCATCTAGCCTTCTGTTCCAGTGTTTGACGTTTGATTCAGGAACTGGACTGTCGGACGGCTTTCCGCCTGGAGGGGTAGATGCTCACGATGTAATTGCTTTCCAAGCTCAATGCGCTCGAAATCGTTGCTCAAACAAGATGGTAGGCCAATAAGTTTTTCGAACAGCTGCCCTACGATGTTTTGGCCATTGGGAAGTAAGAAAACTGTTACCCATTTCACACAGCAATTCGCTGATTGAATACAATCCAGCCACGAACTGTATATCTACGCAAACACTCTTGACATGTGAGCAGATAAATTGCACGCCCTTTCTGGATGTGCGCTCATTCGTGTTGATAGGCATCAAAACTTTGCACCAAAATTTAACGGCCGCTATCTCTCGTCCAATGTGAATATCACCGTGGCGGACAAACATGGCAATCCAGTCAGTGTTCCCGTTGGAAGTAGGTCATCTGCACTTCCTTGGAAGTATCATGAATAACAGCGTGGCGTCGTCATCAGGTCAATTTGCCAACTTCAAAACACGGAAGTACATGATTTTGCCTTTATTAACGAGCATAGCTCACGTCAAGGACACAGAGGAAAGAAAGTCACCTCGCTTGGAGTCCTCTACGATTTTACCGGGAACGACAAGAATACCACTGTACAGAAGGTGGAGGATATGGTAAAGGAGCAATGGGTGGGTACCTTTCACTTGCGTGAAGTGTCGTCGATTCACGGCCTCTCTACAGTTCCTGGACGCTATCAAGGAAGAACCCGACCTGTTTTTACTTGTCGGGTAAGTTGAATCACTTTTTCATCCCCGAATCTCATCGTGTTGACATTACAACTCTGTTCTAGACACATGCCAGTCAGCCGTGATAACTGTAAGTAGATCCAAAAGCTCCGAAATGGCATGATTTGATCTGTTTCGATGATCGAAAGGGCCGCTGGTTTTCAACGCAGTCCGGGCGGTTCACCCACAGACTCCTATCATCATCCTCGGTGGTCAGTTGTTTCCTGACGCATGGGTACTGTTCTACCTTGCTGATGTTTGGAATTGAGACAGGGCACACACATATACGTGACTGCTGTAAGCCCCTTTCCCATCCACGAGTTCCTCCAGTGCTTAGACCGAGACCGCGTGTAGTACAAATGGATGGTCGCTCCATTTCGTTGGAAAGTGGGAGGTACATGGAAACAGTCGGTGCGTGGCTGTAATTAATTCGGCGTGCATTTTTTTGAAGAACGACCCAACAGGGTGGCTTTGTACGTTTGACACCTTTCACTTGGACACAGCTAACACGTTTGCGTCTTTGAAGCTGCTAAATTGGATAAGAAGGGAAGTTCCAAGAATCTCACCTTTACCAGGCGATACCTTGACCCAAACCGTGTCACATATGAGGTTCGCGTCTAAGAGTTTTCGTACCATTTCGACTCATATCTCAGGCTCCGTTTGCAGTATCACACTGGTCTCAAGAACTCTCGCTTCGACACTTCACAAGGGACGGAAATTTCGAAGGGTTTGAATACATTGTCGAAGAAATTTGATCTCGAGTTTCAATTTGGTACTGCACCCCACGATTTCACGCTTTCTCGGTACGTGCGCGACCCACGCACGGGGACTCTCAGCTGACCACAAATTTCAGATCGGTCTTCCCATCCAACGATTCTCTGCTTACACTGTTCATAGAGAACGTATGCCATTTTTGAATCCGGTTCTATGAAACCAATCCTGATATTTGAATGCTCCCAGGCTGTTCCAGTTGCACTCGCAGTAAACAACACTCGAGCGTCCATCCCAAACATCATGATCACCAACTCTGGATCGCAGCGTTTCGATATTTACGCAGGCCCGTTCACCAAGAACGACCAGCTGACTTCGTCTCCATTCGCGGACGCCTTCCTGTTCATCCCTGGAGTGACGCTTGGCGTAGCGAACCAGGTGTTGCCAGCGTTGAACAACGAGGGTGCTGAAAATCGACGAAGTCTCGAGAGGATGGAGAGGGAGTACGGGCTTGGAGATGTCCAACGGAGGTATTTTGAATGGCTGGAAGAAATGTCTAGGAGGAGCAGCGAGGAAAAAAGGGCTGCAGCGAACTTGACTTTGGGGTATGTTACGCACGACGTGAGTTTTCCTCAAACTCGTGACCTTTCGCCATATCCGTTTTAATTTCGTTCAATCTTTTTTCCTGCTCTTTTTTCATTCCTGGCTGACTCAAAAAAATGGATCCTTTGTAGGCTTGTCCGGGGGTAGGCGACGACGTCCTTCACACGCCTCTTCCGTTCCACTCTTCCCCCGACTTCATAGGCTCAAAACCACCCACTCTGCCAGACGATTCCCCCATCGATTTAGTCTTCGTTGACTTCATCGAGGCACAATTGCTGGAGATTTTGAACTCGGTGCAGACGGTGAAGACGTACACGACGGCGGATGTGCAATCGTACAGCCCAATACTGGCGAACGAGGCTCTGGGTATATACGCACAAACTGCGTGGAACTAATCGTGGTTTTGTGACATGTCGTTTCACCCGATGAAATTGGTTTGTGTACATGACTGATCAATAAATTGAAGTCCAAATGCAAAGTTAAGAAAAACAATCAGAAGAAGGATCACTCGCACGAAAGAAGACTCCATGAGTTCACGGCAAGAAAAAGATTGCAGCGACTCGAGTTGATAATAACTTCCGACTGTGTCCACCCACCCCAGTGGTCGATGTCCTTTCGAAGACCTATTTCATAATGATATCGTTTTCATCGCCCTTCCTCACCCGCCGTCTATGTGCAACAAAAACGGGCGGGATAACCTCCCATGGCGCACTGCAAACATCAACCGCTTTCGGAGGAGCGCTTTGCTGCAGAGACCCAGACGCAATCGCTGTCTGCCTATAACACTCCAACCTCATTTCCTAACAGGTCCCAACGACGAAACAGGCAACAAAACAACAACGTCATTTTCCTTTTTTCCGTGCATTCTGGAAGTCATCAAATCAAGTGACGAAAGCTCACCTCAAAGCTCGAATCTCCCAACCCAGGTATAGCAGTGATGCTCTGCATAGCTTCGATTTCGAGAACGTTCGTTGCCCTGACGGTCTCGGCTTTAGCCCCAAAGGAGACTTGACCAACTTCGTCATGGCCGTTCAGTGGTCGAGCAGGCGGTATGTAGAATTGTTGATGTAGAGCGACCCGCGCGGTTCCCGCAATTTTTCGATGACCCAGTGAGGTCTTCATGATTTGCGTTCGGGATCTCGGCCCTTTTAAATTAGGGGTTTGAGCGTCGTTAGTGTTGTTGTTGCCACAGTCCCCAATGTCATTATTGATGTTATTGCCTTTATTGTTGTCGTTTCCGAGTAATGTAGGGCGGGACGTGTCCGCGTTGTTTATGAGATGAACTCGCTCGACAAAAGAAAAAGCGCCAAAAGCGGTGGCATTGTTGTAGTGTGGCACTACCGGAGGCATATTGGCGGAGGAGAGAACGTATGGTGCTCTGATGGTTTCGTCATCATCATCTCCTTCGTAGTCTGCTTCTTCGTCACTATCAAGGTCAAGGACGAGGTGGGAGGCGGGCTGTGGGAGGGACAGGGCGGAGAAACCTCGATAGGTTCCAGCACTATCACTTCGGGCAATATCGTCGAAAGTCACGGATCGTGGGGAATGCACGCTGGTTGTGGAATGACGTGACATCGCGTCGTCCAACTCCTGATTCCATGTGGTGTGGAAAACCCCCATCATCGTTGAAAGTCGAGATGAAAGTGACGGTGAACTGACAACAAGAGATTGTGGAAAGAGATCAAACTTGAGCGCCTAGGTTATAGAATACAAGGGGAAAACACGTAAGCCGAGGCGGAATAAGGCTGGAAAGAAGCAAACGGTGGGCGTCAAGTAGCTTATGTAGCTTTCTGTGGCAGGCCACAATCTAGCTACCGGCTTTTGGTTCTCGTTGATCAGTTGTGGCTGCACAGGGTCGTGTGTCTCCTGCATTTGTCGCAATGTAGATTTAGATGGCGTGCTTCGAGGCCCAAAATCAACCCCCGCTCCTCCTCGTGTTTTACCTCGTGCACGGAATCATTTGTAGGATGGGAATGAAGGAAAACACTAGAGCCGGGTTTAACAGACACGTTGAAGGTCTTTCGAGACGGACACGCCACTAAATTGATTGGAACAACTCTCGGGCCTATCCCGAAAAAAGCGAGAGACGGTTCGTACACAAGTGGCACATCTCACAAGGCATCATAACCGGCTACATTCCTAGGATTGGACAATGGAAGCAACAGAAGCCCCCTATTCAAAATGAGTCACTATCTACTTCAGAGTATAGTTCTTGGAAAAACAGACCAGGTATGACTCTAAAGATCCACGGGAGCCTTCCTCGCCACCCAAAACTCCGCCTTATACACCCATCTCATCATCGCGTTCGGGTCTCCCGTGTACTCGCATTCCACTGTCCGGCAGTTGCCTAACTCCTGCTTATCAAAAACAAAACCGATTGCTTCTGCCACTGCGAGGACTTCCTCGAGACTCATCTCCACCTTGGCCTGACCACCAGAAGTCCACAGCAGCGGTCCCAGATTGATCCACGTACCGCCCGGGCGAAGGAGCGTGTGGATGTGCTGTATGGTGGTAATGACGTCGAGGGAAGTGTCGATGAAAAATAATGTAACAATGAAGTCGTATCCGTGATTGTCTACATTTGGTTGGTTGGTTTTCGACCAGAAATTCGAGTTGGAAACTGGTGAACTCGAACTTGGTCCTGGGCGAGTAAGTTTAAGAAAGTCGCGTTCTTCGAGATGGAAGTTTGATGTAAGGCGAGGGAGAACGTCTGGAAAATAAATTTGGCGGAATGTCGAGGAATTGGCGCGTTGGTGCGAGAACCAGTGCGAGTATGGATGAACGGAGTGCTGATTGGTGGTTGACGTGGTCGTTGGTGAGAGGAGAAAACGGAGACCTAGATTCATATAAAATGATAGTTCGTTGGCCGTAGTGTTGAAACCTGTACTTGCGGGGTGTATTGGCTCCTGGGCAAGCTGAAAGGAGAGTGGACAAGACGTACCAAGTTCGGATATCTCCCAAGCTAAACGCCCCAATCCTGCTCCCGGTACAAGCACTTTTTGTTCACTCCTTTCGTGGCGCGGAATGAGGTTCAAAAGCTCCAGGATGGGGGCGTAAATCTTTTCTCTCTCCATCTTCCCGTCCAAACTCCAATCTCTGACAAAGTGTTTCAGTGCCTCTCTCACCCGCCCCACTTCCACCCCACCAACATCGCCAAAGCTCGATGACGCGTCGTTTTCAACGTCCAACTCCTCCGGAAATTCAAGCCTCGCAAGGGCAGCTATCCCGTTTGTGACCAATCCATTAGCTTTCGTCACTTCTCTCAACATGTCCACCTTCGTCCCATATCCGACCTGCTGCGCCAGACGTTTTGAGGAGCGTGAAAGAGTCGCGAAAGAAGCCTTCATGGTGGATGCCTCACGGTCAGAGATAGTTACATACGAACGGTACGCGCTGTGAGCCCGCTGAACGGAAAAATGACCATGATGTCGACTATCATCGAGGTTGGCGGACTTCAGCAGGAGAATATCACGGATATCAGCCCAACGTAATGGTGGTGAGATGCGATATGTGAGTATGAGAACGAAGAGAGGAACGAGGCAGGCTACGAGGGTGTCGGAACTGAGAAGGTTGGTCGTGAAGGCAATTGACATTGCCTGAGTTGTTGATTTACTTTTCAACTCAGGGTTGGGAGGTAACACACCATCACCAAACCACACCCCCCAAAATCATGACGCGAATGTGCTCAAGCTCGAACTCATTGTGGGCGGAAGATAAAACTGCCTGTATACATAATGGGCTGTCTTAAGACCCCCAACCGTCCTTCAGGTTATCCTTGCTACCAATTCTCCAGCTTCTTTCTCCGACATCTGACATCGGTCTATCAGTGCCCTCATTCCCGGTCCCAAGATCGTCTTCCCTGTCTGACCAGACCACGTTGTTTCCTCGGCAGCAACGTGAACAGCGCGACACCATTCGATCCTCTCCATCTTCCAAGGAGTGTCCAGAACGTGGTTTCTAATCATGGTGGCAACCTTCCCCTTCGATTCCTCGTACTCAGACTCGCAACGGTATCCTCCGCTCTTGGTTGGCTTGCCTTTTACCGCTGTTATGCACGCAAAGCCCGAAGGTTCCACTCCGTATCGGCGAAACGTAGCTTTGTTACTGGGCCACCACGCGTCCATGTCTTCTTCCCACTCTAGACCAGTGATGGCGACGACGATGGGAACCTTCTTCTGACACAAGACTTCGTGAACTAATGCCCAATTCTGAGAGATTAAACCCTTCATGCGCGGCCCTCTGACGACGAGGATCAAAAGGCTAACCCCATGTTGAAGGCTTTTCAGGAGGAAAAACAATTGAGCGGCTGCTTCCCCATGGGGAATGCTTGACTCCTTGCCGCCGTTAAGACCTGGGGTGTCGATGATATTGTACCGTTTTCCACAGATGATGGTCTTGTAGAAAGCGCATTGGAGGGTGCAAATATCGACCCCGGCTGAAACCTCTGCGACGTCTGCACCCACGATCTGGTTGATGAGGGAGCTCTTCCCTGAACCCTCCTCACCGAAAACGACGACGTTAGGAATTGACATATAGCTGGCCGAGGTGACAAGTTTACGACTATTTCCTGTTGAAGGGACCAGAAAGCGTAGGGGGGTATGTCGTCAGAGAAGGGATTACAGCTCCTGGTTATGCGTGAAGTATACGAACCCAAATGTCGAACTTTTCGAGGGCAGTTATCGTGTGGAAGCTCCTAGCCGATACAAGAAAGGCTTGATATGCGTAAATGTTACCCACAATCTCTCAGTCTATATACACTCACTCCAGGAAGTCGGACAGCATTGCAATAGCATGTTTGCCCACGAGACCTGGTTCTCCACAATCACACTCTCCTCGCAAAGGTCATGCCACCCCTCAATTACTCACACCAGGCAGCATTGCAACAGCATGTTTGTGATAAGTCGTGCTTTTCCAGAATCACTCCCCCACACGTGAAGATCGGACTATGCTCCCTCCGCACCTCGTTTATCACATCCGAGGCTTCGTCCACACACTAGTTTGCGCGGGTCTTAACCATGAAGAACGACGCAATCAAGCGAAAAAAAAGCACACCACATCGTTGTTAGCCGTCGTCGGTATGGATTTTGTCCGAGATCGGTCAGCGACGGGGCTCTCGTAATGGTCACGCTGAGAACATTTTGGGAGATCTTGGTTTTGCGAACCCTACTTTCTCATGAACTTCATCTCCATGTTTAGCACCTATTACCTCGAGTGTACTGCGGGTCATCACCCTAGGAGCATTCATGCGAATAGAGAACAGGAAGGGATTGGAGGCGAAGATCTAACCGGGACTTCGGAAAGCATCTATCTGGTACACGTCAAGCGTTGACTACTCAACCAACTTTGAGACTAAATACTTCGCCGCTTCCTCAGTCATCTCGCACCGATCTACCAATGCTCTGATCCCGGGCCCTACGACTGTCTTCACTTCCTGGCGTTCCTTTATTTTACGACAGGAGCGATACTCGACGATGGTCGTCACCACGGTAGTAAACCATTCAATAGTCTCCACTTTCCACGGTTTGTCGAGGAAGTGATTCTGGATCATCGCGATGACTTTCTGCTTTGACTCTTCATACTCGTACTCTAGGCTGAATCCGCCTGAGCGTAACGGCCTCCCCAACGTAGCAGTAATGCACGCGAACCCAGAAGGGTTCAAATCATATGCTTGGAATGTGGCCTTGTTTCGAGGCCACCATGCGTCCATATCCAACTCGTTCTCCAACCCGGTTATAGCGAGAGAGATTGGGACCTTCTTCTGACAGAAGACCTCATAGAAGAGTCTCCAGTTCTTAGGTGTGTTCTCTCGGATTCGGGGACCCCTCATGACGAAAAGGAGGAGACTGACTCCCTCTTCTAGGCTCTTCATTAGGCGGAAAAGCTGAACAACGGCATCGACCTTGGGCACCATCCCAGCCTCGCCTTCGTCTAAGCCGGCTGTGTCGAAGAAATTGAACGTTTTGTCATTGATAGTCACCACGTGTTTTTTGCTTTGGAAGGTGCAGCCAGTCGCCGTACTGGAGACCTCTGCGACATGAGCGCCGGCGACCATGTTGATCAAGGAGCTCTTCCCGGACCCTGTTTCTCCGAAGACAATGATGTTGTACACGACCATTTAGTGTGAGGGTTTAGTCTTGCGAGTAATTTCCTTTGTCATCCTGCTTTCAGAATCAAAGCGAAACTACGGGTTAGGCAATGAGACGCACTGTCGAAGGGGAAATGATGAATGGTTTTGCGTTTGAGAGTGTGTTCTGGGTTGCGTATAGTCTGAGAGGCGCTGGTCGTGATGGGATGAGTTGCACGTTTAAAAGAGAAACGGAACCAGGAATCACATAAGAATGAATCTGGACCCTTCGACTTTTCGTCATTTCCACCTTTGGCATAAGCGCACCAGGCCTTAGGCTTATGGGCGTTTCACTCCTCAGCACCGCACGAAGTGCAATGGAACACACAGACCCCCTTCACTATGACAGACCAAGAAGGTGGAAACACCGATTTTAGCAGTTTTTGAAGTTTGTTATCATCTCAATACCCATCACCAGTGCCTGAGAACAGTTTCTAGGTTAAGTATTCAATTCGCAGAGAACACCACGACATTGGCGCCCCGTTGGTCCTTGAATCCATTGAATCAACTTGAGGCCACAGACAGAATTGGTTGGCAGTCTTCATCACAGAAGCGTGCATAGCGGTGACAATCGGAAGCGAAGTAGAAATATAGCCCTACACGAGGGGCCATGGTCCTATCCGCCAGACATCTCAAGCCTTCCCCAAGATGCAGACGGCCTATGGAGGTGCCGAAGTTGGTGACATTCACAGAACGACGGGCAGCTGAGCCAAGGTTGTACCGTGGCACTTGCCTCACATTCGGGGTTCTCATATTTTCGACGCGTTCACCAACACCATGGATGGGGCCACTAGAAGACCTTCGATTGCTTGACAGTCTACATCACAACTCCACAGAAGCATTCATCACGGTGACAATGAGGGAATGAAGAACTGTACACACAAATGCCACGGTGCGATCAAACAGGCATTGTAGGCGCTCAACAGCTTTCCCCAAGGGATCCAGACGGGTGCCAAGTTTTGCACACATTTCCGGGTCGACGAGGGGTCGAGCCAACATTCAGCAAGCGCTGCGGAACTTGCTCATAGCCGGGGTTCTCCAAAATTTTAGTGCAGTGTCTATCATGAGGCTCATTTGCAACTGTGTTAAGTCAAGCTTGTGGGTCCTTCGAAATCACGTTTATATCTGAACGTGGCTGTGATAACGCCCAGACCAGCGCATGCATGATTCAACACATTACTAGTTGACGGTCGAAATCCACTTGTGGTAGAGAAAGGGGTGCAGGTGGCCAGAAACATGATCGTTTGTTGGTTGTATTAGGAGGTGGGTTCGCCAAGAAGGAGCTTCGGTCAATGCCGGCATTCCGACCCCAGACATTGTCCCACGATAGCGGGCCAGACCAAGTTGTGCCCCGGCCGGTCCCTGACGCGGACGAGCCGTCCTTGGCACAATTTCCGATCTAGACACACTCACATTCCATCACCGTTCCACCCGCCAAATGTAATATGACTGCTGAGCGCTAACGGCATAAACAATGGGCTCCCATCAAGCAAGGAAAGAGAATTGCGAATCATTTTTGCAGAATGATCATGGTCTCAACGTTTGTAATGTTGCTAGATAGGCGCCCCGTGGACCTCCCTCAAGCTTGACGACGCGTCATTTCAACGTTCAACTTTCCTTTCAAAATTCGTGTTTCGCAAGTGCGGCCACTGCATCCATTAGCAATGCGTTAGTTTTCTTTAAATCTCTCAATATATCCAAACTCTCGCCATACTTACGCCGTATCCAAGTATGCTGTACCAGACAGTTTGGGGGGGATGAAAGGGTTGTGAAATCCGTCTTCATAGTGAGTGGTTTGCAGCGAGACCATAGCACACGACCGATATGCCCTGTACGCCTGCTGGACGAACAAATGACCATGATCGCAAGAAATCGACTTCTACCGATTTTAGTGACCGTCGTTCTCGTTTTCACATCCCAGAAACAGCGATTTTAGGAAAGAGGTTTGTGGTTTCGTGAGGAAGCTGGAAACAAGGTCGGTGGTTTCTGTCTTGATAGGGAAACAACATCATCAGGGTTGACGTTGATGTTGCAGTTTCAGGTAGTGGTCATTTTCGCCCGACGACTTCAGCTGGTTGCCTCTCACCGCGTTGCTCCTGGCATCAAAATACAAGGACGATTTGTTTACGAAATTGTTCCGATTGGGTACGGGGATGTTTGCCCGCGTCCTCTTTACTTTTTGAGACACTCGTTAGTTGTCGGGTCCCACCTTCGTCTACGCGGCATCGAATGGCATGTCTACTTTGATGGTCGATGCGCTGCGCAGCGGCCAGGGATGATTTTTTTTCGTGATGTCTCGCGACAAGACAGGTGTGTCAGAGGCTGATTATCGGAGCGGAAACCCCAAGGCCGATTTCCGACCGCGTAAGGGCACGCGTTCGTGGACAAGAGCACAAAGACTTGACTCGTTCTGGTTGAAGACGTTGTACTTTGCACTCTTCGACTTCAAGGGAGACGAGAGTCGTTGTCATGCGTGATTTGTCCATTTCCCCAGTCGGCCTTTGGCTTCTCGCATCCAAATCCGACTTTGGGGACGTTCGAAAATATAAAAAGCTCACCATGTTCTTCTTCTCCTACAGCATTCAACCAGCCTTGAACAAACTCGACATCCTCCAAACATCTCAGATATGCAAACCAGAGTCTTCACAGCTATTTTCATCGCTTGCCGTAAGCTTCCCGATTTTCCAAACTTTCCAAAGACGGTCAATGACCGGAATCGAACTTGCCTTTTATAGTGACCGCTTTTGTGTCAGCTGCACCGACGCCCGTGGATGTTGTCGCCAGAGAGATTGTCAGTATTCTCAAATTTGGACCTGATGATTTCCTTGCTGACGATTGCGGTGTGGCAGGTTGGCGATCTCGCTGAGCGCGTCCCGGAACCTGCGTGCAGAGTAATTGGCTGCAAATAAATGCGCTACCCCACTCTAGGCACTGAAGCCCCCACCTCAAAGATACCAAACACATAATAGGATACAAACCAGTCGCCGGTCAACGGTTGGCTCTCCATGCATCATCATCACCACATTCACTCTTCCACTTTCCCTTTTTTCTCGACTAAACACTCCTTTCGTTTTCTTTGCTCTCCCGGCTCTGTATTTTGAGAGTGCATAAAATGCCTAAAAGCGTTTATGTACAAATGCCATTCTATACCATCCTCCTTAAACTATTCCACTCCTTTTGTAGCTCTTTGTCGCTCCCCCATCTCTCCAATGTGTCTTTTTAACAAAAAAACCTTGTCTAGATTCTATAAAAACTGATGAACTTGTGTTACTAATTTCCAAACACGCGTTGCCGAACACACGGTCTTCAACTCTCCAAGCACAATCGATCCCAACTTGTTCGAGTACTGCACATCCAGCTAACTTTCCTGAACAAATTTGAGGTACCCAGGCGCGAACGCCGGTCGACACTCACTAGTAATGTCGCCAAGAGTGAAAGGAAAAATACAAACACAAGAATGCGATGTTTCGAAGCTTCTACTGAACAGACGACAGGAGAACGATCGGGGCGGGGAGCGGGGGGAAGAGAATCGGGGGTTTTTTTTTTTTTTCAGTTTCGCGCCTTTTTTGACAACTTTTGTATATATCAACCACTCTCGTTCTATTTTTTTTTGTGTATATATTTTTGGCACTGAGCAGGGGGTCTTCAATCACGCGTCAACTCACCGGCACCGATAAACGGTTCGACGAAGCGTCCGGGCCTAAACATCCTAATATTCCACCTTGACTGTATCTCCCAAAAATAAAAAATCAGCGCCCCAGAAAGATGTGGTAATGATCGGTTCTTGGATCCTCATTCATCTCCTCCGGACCCTCCAACGAACAACCATGTGCAAATCAGCTAAATATGTTTTCCCATAACGGCGCTGGTACAAAAAAAAGTAAAGAACGGTAATATTATAACTTAGATCCAATAACATTCGTAGGAACACGCACACATGCACACACTATGACCGCCAACCAATCGTCCACAAATGAGGGACGATAAAAAAAAGGAAGATGACGGAGGGAAACAGATAATATCAGATTTCAGAAAAAAGGAGACGTAGTAAGGTTCAGTAACTAGGTACTAGTTAGATGGGGG
>CEMH01204482.1:0-13396 GCA_001179725.1 Macrocystidia cucumis | reverse complement strand
TGAGGTAGGACAGTCGCACAGATAAGGCACACAAAAATGAGTCGAACATGTCAACGGTCGCCAGGTAAGTAAGTGTAACATAGAGGAAAAGAGAAAGAAGGAAGAGAGAAGAAAAAGAAGGAACATTTGTGTATATAGAATTGAAGTTTTTTTGTCGAGATTTTTTTGGTTGTCGAAGCAGGGGGGCGAGTGGGGTTGGGTGGATGGGATGTGAAGGAACAGGGCAAGTAAGGATAGTAGTAGCTAGAAACCCCCACAACAACGGTTTGAAGATATATAAAGTTGGAACAAGGAAAAGAAGGAAAATAAAACCGAAAAGGAGACTGAAACGGAAGAGAAGAGCGGAGTCCAGGGTAAGCCGTGTGTGGTCGAGAAAAGCAGGCGATAGATAAGTGTATACAGGGTTTGATTCAAGCCGAAATCGTTCGACCCCAGGCTCCACTAAGTGGAGGCGGCAGACGACCCAGGTTCGGAACGATGGGGGGTATCCAAAAGAAAAAGCGAAAGGAAGAAACGAACGTTGTTGTTTCATATTCACTGTTGCATTGATCCAGAAAGGGAGCGGCGGCATGGAAGGAGAAATGCACCAAAGCACTCTCCTCTACGCTCTCAATCGTTTTCAAGCATGCGTGACAGTCGACGTCGGCAATCCACCACCCACGACATGATCAACCTGCATCCCGTCCTGGCCTTCAGCAGCACCATTGCCAAGGCCGTTCAAAGCACTCTCGCCTCCCAAAACGCCAACATCATCCAATCCACTGCTTCCATCGTCCAAACCAGCCAACAAAGCAGACGGAGAAACACCCATCCCGGACACGTCATCATCGATCGCGCTGATAGGCTCCGCCGAGTTAGGTCCGTTACCGCTTCCCGATCGTTTCACTCCACCACCAGAAGCACCTTGGGGACCAGATCGGGGCGGGTTCGCGCAACGATCCTTTCCGTGTGCGATACGCAAGTTGGCGTACTCTGGCTTGCTCTTAACACCATCAATCGCCTTGATGGCATTAGAGATGTTGGTGAAGTTGACGAACGCACAATTCCTGTCAAACGGCAGCGATAAGAACACAATACACTGGGTGGGCAAAAGCAATAATAACGTACTTTTCCTTCAAGAAGTTAACCAACTCGATATCACCATATTCTTCAAAGTCACGCTTGAGCCGTTCCTCCGTGAACGTCTCAAAGTCCTCGATATTCCCAATATAGACGTTCCTCGTGGCGCCAGAATGCACCGCTAGAGCCAGAGTGGGCGCGAGTGGGCCCGCATTCTTACCCCAACCGATCTTAAGACGACGGTTGTTGAGGGTAAGGCCTTGGTAAGACGCCACTTGGTAAAAGGTGAACGCCGCCGCAGGATCGATGAATGTGACGAACTAGATGGAAAGAAATTTGTCAGTAAACGAGATAAACTGGAAACGACAGTTGTCCACTTACCGCGATGTGCTTATCTTGCATGAATCGAATGCTCTGCAAAACACCACCACGAATAGCGTTACACAAATCCTCCGTAGTGGTCTCGGGGTGGATGTTTCCCAAGTACACCGTCCTGTTCAATCCCGTGACGCCTCCAGGTGACATCATTCCTTCAAGAGGGGAGAACGCGGACTGGGAATACGCGCTGAAGGGGGAGAACGCCGATTGAGGTGAAAGCACTGCGGATTGCGCTACGAGAGACTGAGCCGCCGCTGCCTGAGCTTGCTGAGCAGCTGCTTGTTGGGATTTGGGAATATATGCGCAACGATCTTTACCATAGTTGACGCGCTTCCCAGCCCAGGCCACTTCCGTCGGCAAGGTGTTTACAACCTAAACGGGACAAAAAGTCAGCATATGAATTCGTACAAATACCTCCATTTGCCAAAACTGCCAACTAACCTTGGTAGCCACAGAAATGCTCAGGAAGTGAACGAACCCAATATTTTTATCCCTCACGATCTTGACTTGATCAATCAACCCGAATCTGCTCAAATCATCCCTCAATTGCTCCTCCGTCAAATTCTCATCCAATCCTCCCACGTAAACATTCCGGCTAGCGTTGCTCTGGCTGATAGCCAAGGCCACCTGGGCGGGTACAGGGGAAGGCTTTCCCCAACCAACCTTGAGCTCCTGTCCATGTAGCGCCAATTTCTTGATGGTGGCGTCCGCATGGAACGCGGCGGCCGTAGCGCCGTCCAAGAAGGATAAAAAGACACATGACTTTTCAGGGAGGACTCTAATCGATTCGAGCGGGCCGAAGTGAACAAGGTTCAGGAGTTCGTCGACCGAAGCAGTGGCAGGAAGGTTGCCAACGTAAACGGTTCGTCCAGTTGCATTGGAGGAAGCAGATAGCGCTGCGGATAGCGTCACCGGCGAGAAAGGGGAGTTTGGGATCGTCAACGCAGGTAAACGTTGTTGAGAAAAGTTCTAGAATCATACAAGCCATCACCATCAGCTCAGGGACATCAAAACTACTGGGGAGGGGAAAAGGAGACTGAAAGGGGCTGAACGTTTGTTGCGTGTTCTTTTTCTCACCTGGGCAAAATTGGCCATCTGGGCATTGTAAGGGAAGCCGTTCAAGACACCCATGCCAGGAATGTTCATCCCAAGCATACCATATGCGCCAAACCCACCGTACCCATTCCCATTAGGACTCTGGGCTTGTTGTTGGGCCTGTTGTTGTTGCTGCTGTTGCTGTTGAGCGAAGACGGCAGCTGCAGCGGCGTTGGGGCTGAGCTGAGACGGTAAAGAGTTGGCGTTGGCCTGAGTGTTGATAGACAAAGAAGGGGTGGAATAAAGTGCGTTATTATTGAAGGGTCCCGCAGATATGGGAGAGTTGGCGAAAGCGGCCTGGGCCTGAGCTTGAGCGATGCTGGCTTGAGGACCGTATCCATAGTTGGCAAAGGCATCTCTGGGAGAAGCGGTGTTGTTGTTGCTATTGTTGTTGTTGCCGTTGGCGTTAGTGTTGCTGTTAGAGGCGTTTCCATTGCCTGCAGCGTTTTGTTGGTTAGGGAAGACAGAACTGGGAGACCAGCGGGCCTTTTTGGCATCAGGTCCTCCGACAGGTTCCAAGGGACGCTGGGAAGAGGGGGATATGAGTAAAAAGAAGAAAAACGGGATGTGGAAAAAGGCACCTTCATCATATCGAAATCGAGAGCGTAAGAAGGGTATTGAGAAGCAAAAGCTGCCTGTGAGTCGTCCATTGTGGTGAAATGGTGAGTGTGGGTATTGAGTGTGCGTGTGTGTCGAGCGAGTGAGGGTGAATAAGGGGGAGGGAGAGAAAAAAGTCAGAGATTTTGAACTTTTTGATTTTTTCCCTTTTTTTTATCGCGAGGTATAGAGAGAGATAGAGAGAGAGGAGAGAGTGTGGGGGAGTGGGGGGGATGTACGAATGAATGAATAAACTTCAAAACGCACGAACAAAAATCGCGAAAAAGACAGGGAGAAAAAGAAAAGACACGCACGAAAAAGAGCTAGATGATAGAATGCAAGGGGGTAGGGAAGGAGGAGGATTGGGATGAAGCGGAGGAAGAGGAGGAGGAGAGGTGGGTGTGGGTGTGGTACGAGAGAGAGTGCGCTATAGATATTTTAAAAAAGTATCCTTCACGGCAGCCAACAAAAGAGAACAAAAGTAGGGCTGGTAAACGGGGAGAGGGGGGAAAGGAGGGGGGTCCGACGGGGTGCTCGACGACGGCAACGACGACGACGACGACTGCTTTGCTGCCAATGAAAAAACGGTCAAAAAAACACAGAAAAAAAAGGCGAATTATTCTTCAAATTATATTGTATTATAAATACATTCCCACGCACGGCCCACACTATCTACATTTCTCGAATCAATTCATGTAACCCTAACATATCCTCGATCTATAGATAGCAAGGTCGTTGAGCTTTTCAATACATTTAATACTAGTATCGCTTACCTGTTCCTTGATTAACATTTCCTCTTGCCCAGCTGAGCTTTGAAATACCCCATCCATCTCCTCCAGCGACACGTTCGCAGTCTCTGGAACAACATAAGTAGACCACAAATACCCCACAAAACACGCAGTCGAAAACGTCGCAAACGTCGCCCTAGCAGCCCTCTAACATCAGCTGACAACCCCCCTTCATCACAGCCCCCCTGACTTACGCAGCAGAAAACTCCATCAATATCGGCGTCACCAGCCCGATGATAACTGCAAAACACCAGGGTTGTTCAACCCCGTTCCGCAGCAACTATATGATACAGACACATCCACTCACAATTATTCACCCAATTAGAAGCAGTCGATAACGCCACACCTTTACTTCTCATCGCCAAAGGAAACACTTCACTCGGAAGTACCCACCCAATGGGCCCAAAGGATGTCCCATACGCAGCCGTGAATGTATAGATACCCCTGTAACAAACCAAAACCACGGTGGTCAGTTATCGCCGTGTTGCAAGGACAAACAAAAAAACCCTGAGCGTCCAGGGAAAAAGATGCGGGGGGAGAGAAAAAATAAAAACGCACACCACGGCTGCCCATGCCGCAGCGGGGTGAGTTGGCCATTGACCCCCAAATTGCAGAACCTATGGATACACAAAACACGTATCACAATTTTTTCGTCGTCGTTTAGTGATCAGAGYTTTTTAAMYGCYTACCAGAAGCGCGATACAAAGGTGTGAAGTCGCCATCACAGCGCTGCCACCTTTTTCATCATCAAGCAAAACGTCTCCAGAAAACAAAGTCGGACTAATAACGCACCACGAAGTAAAGGTTTCCTGCCTATCCACCGGTCAGAACGTCAGAACCCCAAAACGTCATATTAAAGAGAACAAAACCCAAAAAAAGAAAAACTCACCCCAACGGTCAATGAACAGAATCGCCGGAATGACAGCAACAAACTGCACGATCCCAATCCCCCCAGACACCAACAACGTAACCGTGTCGTCCCCTTCAAACCCGATACTTCGGACGAGGGTAGGACCGTAGTAAAGCAGTGCATTAATTCCGCTCCATTCTGCACACCTCCCCCCGTTATCATCGCGTGACATTTTGGCGAGAGTCAGAGATGCGGAGGGAGGCAAACTCACGTTGAAAGGCCATGATGAGGACCCCAACCATCGTCCTATCACGATATTTCTTGCCAAACAACTTCTTCCAAGCCTTGAGCTCGTCAACCAACCCGTGTTGTTGAAGATCTTGTTGCTTGACCACCGCTGTCGAGTCCCTATCATCACCATCACCATCCGCATCCGAAGCCGTCGTTCTCAAGTTTGTAAAAGTTCTCCGAACGAGCTCCGCCTCGACTTGCATCTCTAAAAGTTCAATCTGATCCACCGATGCAATCCCTAAGTCAAGCATTTTAATCACCATGGCCGATGACGCAACGACGTACCTGTATCAACAAATCTGCCCCACCACCACCGCCACTGTCGTCTTCCCCATCAGCGTCCGATCGTAATCTCAATCTCTGTAAACTCTTCAACGCCTCCTCTTTCCTCCCTTGCAATACCAACAACCGCGGAGAAGGCGGGAGCAACAAACAACCCCCACCTAATATCAACCCCGGAATAACCTGCACAGAAAGCGGAATTCGCCACGACAACGGGCCCACGACTAAATCAAAAAGAGCGATAGCGTCAGAAGGAGGCAGACGAAGTCTCCAAGAAGAAAAAGAACACTGACTATCTCTCGTCATAAACCCAGTCCAAAACCCAAAAACGACTCCTAGAACAATGGAGAACTGTTCCAACGCCATGAGCGACCCTCTCAACTCTGGTGGACTGATTTCGGCCATGTATAATGGCGAGAGCATGCTGGTCAAAATGGTAAAAGCCAATGAACAAAATTCGGAATTAAATGAGAAAAAATCGTGGAATCGAGGATGTATGGAAATGGTGGTCCTCAGTTCGGAGACTTGTTGAGAATAGAAGCGTTACTTACCTGAGCGCGCCAACGCCAAGTCCGCCCACAGCACGACCGATGGAGAGGTGAGTGATGGATTGAGCGGTGCACTGTAATATCGACCCAATACAAAACACGACTTTTGTCATGAAAGATATTTTCATTCCATTCATTCTCCACCATCAGCGAAGGAAAGAGCACAGAGAAAAACAAAAAACGAACCGCATGCGAACAAGATGGAATGTCTTCTTGAGAACCTGTCTGCTAAGACTCCAGCGCCGAGAGCGCCTACGAGAGCGCCAAGTTCGAGGACTGCAGCTGTTGAGGGTTTACGCCCGTTAGTACTCCAAAGGGGGACGACAGAAAGAAAGACAAGAAACACACTCATTACGCCTTTTTGCAACGGGGTGATAGGCCATCTTTCCAAAAAATCCTTCATGACCAGTACATTCGCGATCTGATGGTTGTAGATCCGGGGAGGAGAGTGAGCACAAAAATCCACATAGTGAAGCGACGGAAGAAGAAAAAAAGACACGTACAACACCTTGGTCGTACCCAAAAGTTAAGCCCCCAATGGAAGCAAACGTCGCGCACAGTAACGCGAAACGGTTTTGGATAAGCCCAGGGAGACCTTTAGGTCCATACGCGTAAGTGTACTCGTATCTCCTCTTCATACCGCTGTCAACATGACCTCCGCCACGTCCGCCGTCGCCATCGTCGTCTCTATTAGCGCGTTGCGTAGGGTGGGCGGAGGAGGATAGACGGGTTGGGAGGCGGGAAGGACGGAGGGTGAATGAACCGCCATTGGCAATGGGTCGCGTGAACCCCTCGTGGGGTTGGTGGGAGTTGGCGGCGGTACGCGCAGTTGAAGAGAGGAGAGGTTGAGACGAATCTTGGGCGTGGTCGTGGGTGTCATTGTCGTTGTCGTTGTCGTCGGCAGTAGCAGTGGGGATTGTGTTGGAAAGTGCTATGTAGCCGCCATCGCGTATGGGCTGTGATACATTGCTAGCTCGTCAGCAAGTACATTGTAAGTAGAGTTCTGTACGAACCATGGGTCAGCGCTGTGTCTTGCTCAATGTTTTCGGTCAATGTATTTTGTGTTAGTCAGGTGGTGGTGGTGGTGATGGTGGTGCTGGTTTGTTGTTGACTCCGATGCAAACGGCTGTCAGTGTCACTCTGAGTATCTCAAGCGACTGCTTATTATCAAGGACCGTGTACTGTATATTCTACGGACTGTCCACCCTCTCGCATGTTTTTGCCACTCACGGCCCGGAACGCTGCCAAGGTGAATCTTTGATGGCACTGTACCTGGACCTGCCACGATTCAACCACGAGGTTCGCATTTCTTTCTTAAAAATACCTCATGGGGTGCACAATGGAAGTACGCGCCGCGCGATCAGGAAGGCTCCAGCTTCTAGGCCCTATCATGTTCAGCTCAATATGCAAAGGAATCCTCAGTGTCAAATTCCAAAACACCCACTGGCGCTTCGCTCACAGACGATTACAACCCCACGACCCACCTTTGTGATGTCCATTTTGGACTCAAAGACCAGATACAGTCAAGCGAATGAAGGCCGCCTGGATTTCCATTGTGCATGATAAACAGCACTCCCTCCTTCTTTGTTACAAAGGGCTAAGACTGTACCTTGCGGAGTTGGGAGGTCGAGTGGCTTTGAGAGAGCTGCGGTATAAATATCCTCCAATTTCCTTCACCCATTTATCAGTTTATTTCTTGCCAGTCTGCGACTGAAGAGCCCCTCCCAACTTCAATATACACTCGTCTTCTATTTCGAAAGCACTTACCCGCGATGTCCCCCTCCACGCGCGATTCTCCGTGTTCCCTTCGCGAGCGTCGCGATGTGCACCTCGAAGTAGATACTTCCATCCTCCACGACAGCTCCGACGATTCCGAATTTCCCAGCCCCATCTTTCGACCCTCTCGCAGTCGAAAACTCCACTCAATGGGGCACCACAACAACTACCCCCACTCCCCCTCCCTGTCCTCCTCTTCTTCCAGCCCCTCCTCGGAGTTCAGACACAAACACCGCCCTTCAGTTCCGGTGCTCTTACACCTACACGAAATTATCCCATCCGCGTGCATTGCCCTCTCTTGCTCATCTTTTTATCCGCCGGCACTCGCTTCGCGCTACGGATACACACACATCGTGAACATCGCTCCATATCCCAACAATGGAAACACCGTCAATAACACCATCACCCTTCACACCGACCCCGCCCTTTGTATCCAAACCCTAACGCTGTTCCTCTCTCCACCGCCACCACCGCCTCCTCCTTCGTCTCACCCGAATTCCCCTTCGGAACGGTCGTCATCACCATTACCCACTCCGGACTTCGATCTCTTAACATCTTCACAACTTCTCGCAGCGCGCGACTTCCTCACCCTAGCATTACCCTACTCCACCACCGAATCCTCCCCCAGCTCCTCTCCAATCGAAACGGAATCAACCGCAGACAAAGTGAAAGTGCTCATCACCGCCACCATCACCGTCACCAACTCCACTAGCATCGACAGCACCCTCGCTGCTGTGGAAGAGGACGATAGCGAGAGTGTGAGGTTGAATGGGGGGATCGGAGGGTGTTGTGGGGTGAGGAATGTGATGGCTGTGGTGTTTTGTTACTTGGCTTTTATTTCTGGGATGGATGTTTGGGGCGTGAAGGAGAATGTGGAGAAGGAGAAGAGTGTGCAGAATGTTTGGAAAAGTGTTCGGTTCGGTGGGGGACTTGGTCGGCGACGGGCGGGAGGGAGAGAGGGAAAGAGAAAAGAGGACGACGAGGAGGATGCGGGAGAGGGGGATGTGGATGTGGTGGAAGAACAGGTGATGAAGATGATGGATGGTGTGGCAGAGGCAGATTGAAGGTCTCGTTTTTGGTGATTTGATTGGACCGTTGTAAAGTATTTATGCATGGACTTGTTCGCTCTTGTCGCGTGAAGCAGATACCCTGACCCATTGAAGAGTCCTCCCATTTGACGGAATGTATTGAATTTGAAAAAAACATAACTATTGCGCGATGACTTTCATAAAGTTTTGCAGATGGGAGGTGCAGTATCAAGCCCCACCGTTCTGGGCTGCGTCGATTACCCCTATCTCGCGCGAGAGTTGCTTACCTACAGAATTTGTGACTCGATCATGACAATTGCATGTTCTCCTTTCCTCCCAACCTATCCCCTGCTGCCAGTGAATGACGCGAACGATGGCGCTACGAGAACGTCTAGGAGACCTTGTAACTCATGATGACTCGAACGTCACTGTGCAGGGATCCTTCTTCTCCTTATTGCCGTGCGATTCGAATTGCACGACACCATTTAAACTCATATGAGCGTGGACCATGCACACCCACGTATGACTCATATTTAAAATTCACAGACATATATATCCAACATTGTCTCGACAGGAAATGTTTGACCCACTTCTTTTCCTGTTCAGCCCTACCTACTTTCACCCGTCATGGGACAGTGCTCTCAAGCTCTTCTATCTTACGGTTTCGTCATTAGTGAAGCCCAGGCGAAGAAGCTTTGGCCTTGGCTTCAAACACAAAAATGGAGCTCAGAAAAAGACGACGACGACGGCGACGACACAGAAGGCAGGGTGAGTATAATCCTCTCCTCGCTCAGGCTCGGCGCTACTCACAAAGCCATTTTCAAGGCTGCCCCTAAACGCAGGAAGGTGGAGAAGAGCGAGTTCGATCAAGATTCCTTCTGCGAAAGCGTCCAGCTTGCTGCCCAGTCAAAGGAGAGCCTTGGCGACTTTGCGGCCCGTGGCGTATTCCAAGAAGAAAAATCCCTTCCGGAGGATATTCTGATCACATTGATGGGCTTTTACGAGGACGGTGAAAGTTCACCCAAAAAAGAGGACCAGGAAAATACACCCGAAAAAGAGGATGAAGACGAGCAGGAAAAGCCGCCAGTTGAGTTCGAGCTGGAGAATTGGGGCGCAGAGCGTCAGTTCATTATTTCACGAGGCCTGAATTCCACACATGCTAATATACCATCCCCCCCTTTTTCAGTCGGATGTACCCTTACAACGCCAGTCGATCTTCCAAAGGACGAAGATTTCGCTCGGATCCAGAGAGCGACTGAAAAGTTGATTGAAATCCTCAAATTGAAGGATTTTGGTATTGAAGTCAAACACGGCTGGAGGCTCAACCTCGTTTGCGGCTAGGTGTCGTTGCCATTCAAATGTTGAACTCCTGGTTGAAAGCATAGCAAATCAAATTTTCTGTGTACCTCTTATGTACGAATCTGGCCCCTTATGTGGTCGTTGCTGGCGTGAAACCCTCTTTTTCGTTTAAATCCACTCAGTGCGACTGTGGCCTTGTGTCCGTCTCCGACCTCCATTCGGTTGACTCCTCTACATCTTTCATTGACCCCTTTCTCTCTTTCGAGTTTCCGACCTCAGACGTGATCGGCCGTCTACCCCGGCCACACATTGGATATCGACGGTAGACTCCCTGTGTTCAGTTGGGCACATGTGAGTTTCGTGAACACCCTTAGATGTAATACTGCATATATTACCGTCAATCACAAGGAAACCTACGACCAACCCCTGAAAAAACACGGGACCATTCTATGACTCACAGTACGCAAACACGCCCCCTGTCCCAGCTACCATAAAGTAACGAGTCATTGATCATTTGCGATTGTATCTTCCGCCATCTTCAACTTCCTTTTCAACTTCCTCTGATATGGGATACTGCTCTACAACGAGTTTTGCATACGGCTTCGTAATGAGTGACGCTCAGGCGAGATTGTTGTGGCCATGGCTGCGAGAGCAAGCATGGTGTGAGAATCGAGTGCGTTTTCTCTTTTTTTTTCGCGTTTCTGTAGAACCCAACCTCAATAAACTTCTCTGTTACATGTGGAAACAAGGTTCAATCAACCGAGTTTGATTCTTTGCAATTTTGTGAATGTATTGAAGTGGCTGGGGGATTGCATGCGAGCACCGCAAAATTTAGAGCCGAACTCTTGCAAATCGATATGCGATCCGAACCAAAGGACATTGTCGTCACATTGCGGGACTTTCGCGAGGACGCGGAAACCCCTGAGGACCACCCTCCTAGATACGAGTTGTCATTGTGGGGTAGCGAGAGTAAGTCAGTTTTCCAGTGGCGATGTACTGAGTGACGACATCGGTTGCCTGTTCTTTTCTAGATGAATGTACTAAAACCGTGGCTGTTCACCTTCCGAAAGGTGGTCAAATGCTCCGGGTCCAGAAAGCGACCGAAACATTGATGGAACTCCTGAATTTCAGGGAGTTTGGTATTGAAGTTGAGCACGACTGGAGACTTAATCTCGTTTGCGGATAGATGGTGCCTCGGCTTTTCACAAACACTTATGATCATTGATGTTGTTATTCGAAGTTCTACAAGGTTGTTGGTTTGTCCGTTGATGAACAAGAATATTTCTGCGATAGTCATGATCAGGGATTCTGTTCACTTCGGCGTTGACACACTGTGGGGCTTGTAGATCGACCATGAGATTCTAATTTGTCTCAGCGAGGCAATTTAATAGTGAAGAACATGGCCCTCGCAGCAGCCTTCAGTCGGTGAACATGCGGATCTGGAGAAGGTCGCAGCCTTTCTTTCACGACGCTATATAGGACTCGGAGTCTTCGCCCTGAATGTTGATCGATGTCTGCCTGACGCGCCAGGTGCCTAGAAAAAGTATGCGTACCGAATTTGTGGTAGAGACTCCGCCAAAGGAGAGCTCCCAGTTGGCTTGATCATGGCGGTCGCTAACTCATAGAAATGTCAGTATTTTGCACGAGGAACTTCTGCCCGCCTCGAAAGTTTTCTTCTGCACTTTTCGGGGCTTTATAACTTGCACCGGCGTTGGTCATACCTGCTACAGATCGCACACGATTATGGGCGGTTCAGATTTGTCCGTCCACGAATGAGTTCTTGACTTACTCAACGAAACCTTAGGAACACTGTGGGTGTGGTTTTCGGTTGAGGGAGAAGCGGACGTTGAGGTGATTGGAAAGAATCGAGGAGTTATCATTGAGCGCGTTCGGTTGCCAACATCTGGATTGTCACAATCGAGCAATCGGGCATGTATTGACGTAGGTTCATACGCATCGATTCAACTTTTCTCTAGCGTCACTATACAAGGGTAGTTTTGTTTCTCACAAGACCGACTCAGCCTCAGGCTTGTGTTGAAGGTGTTGAAAATTGACAGGAAACATGAAAGGAAATACAAGACAATTACATAATCATCACCCTTTGCTTCAATGACGCCCAAAACACGCAAGACGACGACGACGGCGGCGGCGACATCAACGACGACAACGAACTCGTCTGGTAGCTCTGCCAAGCAAGTTCATCTCTCACAACCACCACCGGAGTACTTTCCTTTTGCTTGGTACTCTTCTGTTGTCGGCGTGCACTCAAGCCTTTTCATCTTCTCCGCGTTGTTCATCCCCCGCACTCCTCTCCTCCTCCGCTTGTCTCGTTTAGACAACCATGAAACCCCTACAGATCATCCACAACTCCCTTTTTTGAATGCGATCACTATCAGTCCGACCGTCACTTTGGCATCCATGACATTTGCCGCAATTTTGCTTCAATCATGGTGGGCAAGGTGCCTGTGCGACTGGGTGGCAGGCAACAGGCTGCAGCATGTTTCCCCTGGGGAGTCGTCTACCCAACCGCCAAAGACGTCGAGAACCTGGCAAGTATGTGCCGAGTGATGCTTCAAAGTTCAATTCCCCGCTAATGTGCAAACGGGGCTCAGGAACTTCGCGACGCGTGGCTTGCAACTCTCCTCGCCTCCTTTTTGATACACGCTACCCTCATCCTTTTTGGTGCCCCATTGCTACAGTACGCCAATGCTCATCCATTGTTTCTTCCGGACTCACCCGAATGTTACCAAAGACACGCTCTCCGCACCTACTTTCTCGCTCTTTTCCTTTCTTTACTCACAGTGCTCACACCAGCATACACCCTTGGTCCCCCTTTCATCTCGTCGTGGAACAAGAATGACTCCCAAACTATCGTCAACAGGATGACGTGGATCAAACTCTTTGCAGAACTAAAGTCTGTCCCCCACCTATCATTCAAAGTCAGCTTAGATTTTCACCGCAATTCTATCCAGTGCGCAAACTCCAGTAGAACGTGCTTTGGTCTATCCAGCGGTTGGCGCTTTTGTGGGTTGTTGGATAGGCGTCTTGCCCATTGCGTTGGATTGGGATCGGCCCTGGCAGGTTAGCACCTTCTCACACCTTATGTTTCCCCTCCCCGCTTTCATGTTTTCTATCACAACTATCATTCTTCATGGCATTCAGGCTTACTGTTTTGTTACAATTCATCTTCTATATAGAGTTGGCCGTTGACGCCAGCTTTTGGCGCGTTGGCCGGATATGTTGTGGCGTCCATTCATGCGCTTACGTTCAGTGCGGTCAAGAATCTCGGTGCGGCGAGGGTAGCCACGTCGAGCGGAAAAGCAAAACCCAAGACGAAACCAAAGACAAAGTAATTGAATGACGTTCTCCGCGTTTTCTGTCTGTACTTGTCTTTCAAAATATAGA
>CEMH01204479.1:44912-58308 GCA_001179725.1 Macrocystidia cucumis | reverse complement strand
CAGTCTTCCCAGGTGCACGCGGTTGTTTCGCGTCCGGAACCCGCGTCCAATCAAAGTGTTTGTCTTCAACGGGCATCTGAAGCCGTTGTGAGACCGCAAAACCTCCCAGTCCCGTAAATCCGTCAAAACATCTGGGAGAATGCTGGAGTCAATATCGTTTTTCGAAGGAGAGAAGCAGGTTTACCACCGCCTTGAAGTCCTATCGGCATGTAATAGAGTGCCCACGGCTGCTGTGAGGACACGGCGATCCAACCGTCGTGAAATCAGTAGAGTCTTGAAGAAGGGTCCGCGCCCGATGTTCAGAACTGTTACTCGGAACTTCCCAATCATTGTCTGCATTCCATAAGCCGAAGACCGATCGCCACTACGCTCCTTCCCTCCCCTTTCCGACTTCCCATTCAATCAACACTGTCTCAAACCCCCTCATCCCACCTTCCCCTCGAAGAACCACTTCCCAGTTCCGCCCCTTTAGGAATCTGCCTGACTGGAAATGTGTATGGAGGGACTGATTCGTCGTCTTGGCGTAGCGCACATTATTGATAGCAGCGGTGGGATGAAGCTTCGTCAGACCCCATGATTTCTTTCGGGTTGTTGGTCAATAAGGAGGAGGATTCTTGGGGGTTTAGACGCATCGCGCGTGCCCTGTGTGGACATTTAGAAAGTTGTGATAGTGGGAGGTCAGTGAACCCACTCAACACAGCAAAGATTAATTGGAGACTTACGAACGTCGTTGGCGTTCATCAATTTCATCTCTGACTCTCTTTCTCGTCTTTGGAGATGGGTACTGACGCTCACCCCGGCAAGTAAAGTGAGCGGAAAGTTTTTCTTCGGAAAATGACTCCCGATTGGCATGCCCATGCCTCTTGGTGTTGTAGCACACGAGCTTGTCGCCTGCAAGCGGATCAGCACATTGCTGCAAAAAAAACAACTGAGGGCTGATTGACGTCCAACATCTTGGATATGACCTTGACACGTATTCACGTCACATCGCTTCAGAGTCTGATAAGAGACAGACTTACCGGTTCAAGAACGCCTTTGGGCGAGCTTATCCGTGGTTCTACCCTTCAGAGGTGCGTTCAACGCGTATCCTTTGCTTTTGCCTTTCCCCACAGTCGTCCTTCTGCAGTAAAGGAGATCACGATTTCCAGCGTAATTCGTGTCAGCCCCTATCTTCGACCATCAGATCTGAGCATACTTGTAAGAGCAGGAGAAGGTCACACTTAAACGCGCAACGCGCTCGTGTGCAGTTGTCAGGTCGCTTAACCGTTTTGGCACTCCATTAGGTGAAATCAAACAGTATTTCGGTGTGCAAAGGATTCGTAGCTATAAATTTGTGTCTCGATGGGCATTAAGACCGTATTGGTTCGCAAGATAGATGAATGAGTTTCGGAGGAGAGTCACAGTGCTTGTGGTTCGGCTCGGCGAAGTTTGCCACGTGGAATAATTAGGTAAGCTGAGCGGACTTGGCGTGTCGTCCGCTGGATACCCGCATCCTCAACTTCGCGTTCACCATGGCGCGCTTGTCGCGTTCCAATATTGCTACTTTCCTTATCATTGGCTTCATATTTCATCTCGTTTATATAGGCTCGGTGTTTGACTGCTACTTCACCAGCCCCGTCGTTCATGGAATGCCTCATCATCGAATACCAGGCCAGGCGGAGGCACAGCGCCTGGTGCTCATAGTTGGTAAGTATCCACAAGTCAAATCTAGTCTTTTAGTTCTTACGAAACTTAGGTGACGGACTTCGCGCGGATCTTTTATTCTCTCTCAACGGCTTTGCGTCAATCGACCATAACGCACCCAATATATCAGCACCCCATTTGAGGTCCATAGCCAAGACGCGAGGCGCCTTCGGGATTTCACATACGCGTGTGCCAACTGAGAGTCGGCCTGGACATGTGGCGCTAATAGGTATGTTGATTAGCCATCACGGCGATGTTCTCGAGTCTGATCTTGGGCGAGGCGGGATGTATGAAGATGTTTCCGCCGTGACAAAAGTACGTTGTCGAGGTCCTGTAATCACCCTCTCTGGCTTACAGGCGCCACAAGGGATGGAAAACCAATCCCGTGCGTTCTTATCCTTTCTGTCGAGCCAATCTGACTTATGGCTCATGTCTTTCTCAGGTCGATTTTGATTCCGTTTTCAACCAATCCACTTTCACCTTCTCGTTTGGCTCACCGGACATTCTACCTATGTTCTCTAAAGGTGCGACACCTGGGAAAGTCAAAACCTGGAGCTATGACGAGGAGGACGAAGACTTTACGAAAGGTTCGCACTTAGCTTTGTTGACGGTATCCTTCCATCACCAACACAACTCCAGACGCAACGACTCTCGACATCTGGGTGCTAGACCGAATGAGAGATTTGTTCAAAAATGCAACCGCTGACGAGAGGCTGGCGAAAGAACTTCACAGTGAGAAGGTCATCTTCTTCCTGCATCTTTTAGGGTTGGACACCACCGGTCATTCGTATCGACCGTTTTCTCCAGTACGTCATCCTTTCAACCATTCTCCGCAAAAGGCTCATGCCAACTAGGAGTATATGAACAACATCCGTGTTGTCGACGACGTTGTTCGTGAAGCGGAGGCTCTCATCTCCAACTTTTACGGCGACTCAGAGACTAGTTTCGTTTTCACCGCAGACCACGGAATGTCGGTGATTGGCAACCATGGCGATGGGAGTGCGTCCTTCCTTCCCACACTCTTGCGAATCTGATCGCGCGTCTTGTAACCAGATCCTGACAACACACGCACACCGTTGATTGTCTGGGGAAAGGGAGTTCGTGGTCCCCTCCCAGATACTTCTCCATCCTCGCATGACGCCTATTCAGAACCTTGGGGACTAAATCACCTCTTTCGCCGGGATGTGGAACAAGCAGACGTTGCTGCTTTGATGGCAGCGCTTTTGGGAATCGATTGGCCTGTCAATTCTGTTGGTGTCCTTCCTGACGTAGACTCCACTCTACCCGGGTATCTTGCTCCGAAGGATGGAGACGAGGCACGCGCGCAGGCGTCGTTCGTGAACGCAAAGGTATGTTAGCCATGTTTCTGCTTTGAAGGAGATTGACACTAATTTTTGCAGGTCATACTGGAGCAATACAAGATGAAGAGAGGTGGGAGTGTGTTCCCTCTAGATTTCTCTTTTATTGACCTGATTTTAGGTCTCTTGAAGGACCGTACACTGCGATTCAAGGAGTTTGCTCCCTTAATCCAAGAAACGAAGGCGATCAACGAAATAGAGGAGAGCCTCCGACATCGGGATTGGAACGACGCGAGGAGTCGATCAGCGGACCTCATTCGAACGACCCTCGAAGGGCTTCACTATTTGCAGACCTACGATCGCTTCCTCGTTCAGTGCATGGTCGTTGCTGCCTACATCGGCTGGGCCGCATATGCTTCACTCTTCATCCTCAACACCGCACCTCCACCATCGCAACTCAAACGACCGAGTCTGTTGAACGGGGTCACGGTCCTGGCGGTCGTCACATTCGTCGCCTTGTCAACGATGTTTGCGATTCAAAAGTCGCCATTGAGCTATTACCTCTATCTAGCTTTTCCCTGTTTCTTTTGGCAACAATTCCTTGTTGGAATGTGGCCAAAGATTGTGAGCTCGACGGTTCTGGTGTTACACCCATTCAACGCCATCTTTACGGCTCTCGCTGTCGTGGTCGCTCTTCAATTGATGGCTGTGAGGGTATCGTTACTCTATAATTGGAGCTGTTGCTTACTACGAGCGTTCAGGCTGGTTATACCCACCGGTCCATTTGGAGCATCGGGTTCGTGCTTATTGGAGTCGTCTGGCCTTTGGCCTTCTGGCCGCGTGCAGTGCGATCGAGCAGTCCTCTTCGAGTGGCTGGGTGGATGATTGCTTGTATCGTCACCGCTCTTTTTCCGTTACTTCCTGTGGATAAAAGCGAAAGCGTTTTAGCGATGTTCGTCACACTTGACCATGGCACTTGATGATAGCTGAATGTTCCTCCTAGCATGGCTGGAGGAATCGCGATATTGGCATCCGGGATTACGTTCGTTTTTTTCACCCACACGAAACAACCATCAAGGACCAGCACCCGTGCTATCTTGTATACTACAGATACTTTAATTCAGGTGATGAAGCCATCTACCTGCCCAGTGGCGATAACTGACTGCAGATACTAGGCCGGCTTCATCATCCTGTCCATGGCTGTCACGGCCTCGTCAGTCTCGAGTCTACAAGCAAAGCAGGGCTTGAGTTCGATGAACCAAATTCTCGGTTGGGCTGTTCTAGGTATGAAAAACTCAACTCAACTTGCTGGATGTGTTCTGACCTGTTATTTGCGTAGTAACCGCGTCCATCTACCCTTTCGTTCTTCGTTCTCGAGAAGTGACCCTTTCCTCGAAGCTTCTCAGTTATTACCTTGGTTTTGGTCCATGCTTCGTCATCTTGTCAATCAGCGTGGAGGGTTTGTTCTATGTCTCGTATTCAGCAACATTGATGATGTGGATCGAAGTTGAAGCCGCTCTTCGCGAACGTAAAAGTACGAAAGCAAAGTTGGACAGGGCAGGAAGGAGTGATGTTGGGGATTATCAATTCCAAGTGGAAGATTTGCGTGTGGCGTTGTTTTTCTTGTTCTTTGTGCAAATTGGATTTTTCGGAACTGGAAAGTATGTTGACAACTCTTATTTTCAATGTTCTATCCCATACTCACTGGCTGAATTTTGTGGTTCGATTTGCTTCCAGTGTTGCTTCCATATCGTATGTTTGGCATCTATGCTTTTTGATTCTTTCTGACTCTATCTGTTGATCCTGATTAGGTCATTTTATCTTGAGCCAGTGTATAGGCTGATACCTATTTTCAGCCCTTTTTTCATGGCTGCACTCCTTGTAAGTATCAAGCAAGTACCCCTTATCCATTTGTTACTCATGCAATGCCACCAATTAGATTTTCAAGATTGTTGCACCCTACATTATTTTGTCAATAACTTTCACTGTTCTCAATCACCAACTTCACCTCCCACCTTTCTCTCTGTTCCTAGTTGCAATGATGCTGACTGATGGTATGAACACTCAAATATAGTCTTTATTCATGGATTGACTTTTGTGCAACAAGGAATGACACTTACATTTTTCTTCCAAGTTACAGATAAAGGTGTGTAAAACTTTTTGCACTGTTTTTTTTATCATGATTAGGCCTGATGATCCCTTCACCCCTCTAGGATCTTGGCTTGAGATTGGGCAGTCCATTAGTTTTTTCTGCATAACTTCAATGCTCCTTCTATGGTCAGCTGGGATTTATGCAGCAGGTGAGTATCTTATGGCATCTACTATACACCTACAACAGCAGGGTCTGCACCAAAGTAATACTGGGTTAAGGAAAATAAAATAGAAATGTTATTTAATACTCTAGTTTGATTTGTGGAGGTTTTATTTAAAAACAGTTTTGAGCAAAGTGACTTGACCTAGAATAGAAGGTTCTAATTCTCAAGAGAAATCTTAAAAAATTGGTTCCAGGTAGTAAGCTGCAACAAAAAACACAAAGTATTTTGGACATAAAGGGTGTGGTACATACAAGATAAATAGGTACTTTTAATCCCACTGCAGCTACCAACTAGAAAGGGATTTAGGAAGTGGTAAATATATTCCAAGTGTGGGAGTGTTTGCCAGAGGTTACATGCCTAGATCTCTCAAAATGTAAGTTGACCCAAGGTTGGGTTGGGTGAAGCAGAAATTTTGGGAGATAATAAGAGACTTTAAGGTACTGGTTACAGTAAGGCAAAACTAATAAACAAAGCAGCTGTGGGATATGCCAACCTATCATACAATATGATCACCATCCTCGAGAGTGAGCACAAAAAAGAGGCAAACAATGCTTACCTGTTGAGGCTACCAAGGATATGCCATATGAAGCCCTTCGGTGGGGCTACCGACGAGCCATGTGCCCCTATCTGAAAGGGTATTGATGAAGCCGCGTTTACACGTCCAGGTGTTTGGGGCGCCGAACGCGATAGTAATCCCCAAACTCGCAAGCAGGAAAACTCCTCCAAAACATTGAGTTCGAAATCGTGTGTCTAACAGTTGGGATTGCAAGAGCATCAACCCTATCCTCGGCGACCGTCACTAACTCCTCAAGCACATTCAAAGCATCACGGTCCTTTCCGGACACCCCGAATCGTCTGAGGCAGCTGATCAGGGTCTGGCTGCAGAATCGCGGACGAGAAACGAAATGGAGAAGCACGGTGGCAATTGAAAGACAATCTGAACACCCCAAAACCGCTGATCGCGATCAGCTGGCCGTTAATGACATAGTTGAAGGCGAAGTAATAACAGACGCTGCCAGCGGTACTTCCACAAGAAGCGGGAGCCATTGTTATAGAAAATAGCCATCGAACAATACCTAGTAAAAAATCAACACGAAGTCGTCAGTAGAGGATTTCGGAGGGGCCAGACTATAGCGTACGAGGACGTGGTCGTTGTTCAAACTTCACCAAATTGCGCAGCGCTTGGTACCCCGGATCCCTATCTTTGATCTTTCTCACCGAGAGTGAGGAGATGGGATGAAAGCTGAACCGCCAGATACCCATGGGTAAACTTCATGTGCACGCGTTGAGCTGCGCATACGACCCTCCATCTCTTTCTGAGTTCCATGAAAACTATGAATGGGTATATTCACATAACAAGAAATGGAAAGGAGGGGTGAGGGGAACACACTTGCGTAAGGCTGTTTTCCACCATCCACAACGTAAATGCCAAGTCCCTTCTTCTGACCTCTCCGACTATGTTCCGGGTTTAAAGCTGACTCTGCAATTCGCCTTCCAATGTCGTCTCCCCCATAACGCCTGAGGCCGTGATGCGAATGAACCCGCCGCCCGCCCCCCCTCCCCCTTATTTTCCCAATTGTACTTGAAGCAATCCGTCGACGTATCTGGTTGTGGAAACGGACGCCCATCCACGGTATGAGGGTATCATGCCACGCAGAGGCGCTGCAAACGTGCGGTTCGGTGGTACTGGTAGTGAAGTACGTTTCGGAAGAGTAGAATGTGCAAAGTTGGTCGTGAGTTCCATGTGCACTCGGATTTCGTAGAGGTGACGCTCTTGAGCCTCCTCGGCTAGGGGCTGCAAATGACATTGAGCTGGTTCGAGTTCGGATTTGGTTTCTAGCACGGACATAGCTGGAGCTTGAAAGTCATGGCTCTGGTGGGAATAAGGGTGGTGCGACCGTAATACTAGTGAGGTGTTCATCGTCTTACTGTCGAACGGCGATCGCCATCTCTAGCCTAGCCAGCGAGAATCAATATGTCAGAAAAACTATAGAAGCAGCCTCGCATGGAGAAGGTACACGTACTGTATGTTTCCTTTCCCTCGATGAGCCAAAAGAGTGTCAAATCACCTTCTCCTTCACAATCACAGCAAGCCGATGCGCTGTCGCCCTGTAGATTCTTTGTCCATTGGGAAAGTTGAGCTCTAGCAGGGTTTTTCTGATGTTTTGCTCATGAGGGGCTTGACCAGCTCAGAGGGTGGGAGTGAATGGGAGGTGAACGTCAACGGCAACATGTTGGCTGACGGCCCGGGTGGTCCGAGGATCCGTAATGACGTTGGAGAGCGCCTTGAACTCGATGAAGAAGACATTGATTGGAAACAACAGTACTCGAACAGACGCAAGCGTGATAGCTGAAGGTGAAATGTTGAACGTGGCGAACGTCCAAAGGAATCCATTTCTTATTTCGCAGTGACCGCGCGAATATGTCGTAAGTCGAGTAAAGCTGGGCTGATCCTATCACCCACCGGATGCCCACCCTTCCCCCACCATGGCTTATGACTCACGTATTTTCCTCCTCCTAGGATTGGCGATTTTGCCAACGCTCTGGTTGAACTGGAAGAAACTCCCGCTGCCTCCAGGGCCTAGAGGAAGCTTCTGGCGAGGAAGTGTGAGGCAGGTACCTACCCATCTCCCTTGGATCACCTACGAGAGATGGGCGAAAACATATGGTTCGATACTTCCAACAACCCCCCTACATATGTATCTGAATTCCTTGAACCTCAGGCCCGATCTTCACATTGAGATTATACAACACAAAAGTGATCGTTCTCAACTCCGCCAAAGTCGCCCTCGACCTTCTCGAGTCCCGTTCAAATATCTACTCTGACCGGCCCTGGTCCCCGTTGTCCGTGCTGCTTGATAGGGAATCGTCTCTTTTCATCATGTCGTCTCAACATCCCCGTTTTAAGAAGTATCGCAGACTCCTCCATACGGGGTTGAACCCCCGGGCTTCAGCCAGCTACCGCGAATTACAGATGAAGGAAGTTGTGGCTTTACTCAAACGGCTTGCCAATACGCCTCAGGACTTTGTGAAACACATTCAATGGTGGGTTGTTCACCACCTTCCTCATACAGCGGTAATGGACCGATTCTCAACTGCCACCTCAGGACTGTTGCCGCTGTGATTCTGAAGGTTGCATATGGATATCAGGTCGAGGAAGAGGAAGATTTCCTCATTAAACTTATCGAAGGAAAGGACAAGCTGTCTCGCTCTCTCACGACGCGTCGCAGTCGGATGGTTGAGGGTTTCCCAATCCGTAAGCCAGAAACGTCCGCTTGATGTTAGGGTTGCAATATGGTTCTGAGAGACACTGACAGTGCGCTATTTACCTCCGTGGCTTCTCGGATTGGCGTATAAAAAGGAGTTAAAGCCTATCGCTGCTGAACTCAGCCAGACGGAGACGGTGCCGTTCTCGTGGACAAAGAAGCAAATAGTGCATCGCAATTGTTTTTCTGGCCAGCGGCAACATTCACTAAGACTTTTAAGCAATAGGTGTCAGGAAACTACCTGGAATCGTTCACATCCAAATTACTCGAGCAGGGCGGGAAAGGTGCCGAAAATGACCACGAGGACGTCGTCATGTGGGTAACTTCCGCGCTCTACCAAGGTGGAGTAGACACGGTAAAGCATTTTCACCCTCCGGTGAACTCAGGTGCGATTTTGACTGACGTCTTCACCTGCAGACGCCTTCCGTAATGATGTCATTTATCTGGTTGATGGCGACGCACCCAGAAGTTCAAGAGCGAGCACACCAGGAGTTGGATCAAGTTGTTGGGGACAGACTCCCTGGTTTTGAGGACTTCGGTTCCTTGAAATACACCTCCGCGCTCCTGAAAGAGATCGTACGATGGGGACCTGTGACCCCTCTAGGTGAGTTGTTATTCTAGTAAGGGGCGTGTACCGGTCTCGACTCACCTCGGACCATAGGTTTGCGCCACAACGCCGTTGTAGATGATGTGTATGAAGGCTTTCGAATCCCGAAGAACAGCACGGTCATCGCAAATATCTGGTGAGTGGAATACCGAGACACAAACATAAAGATGAGCCAATGAATACGAGCGATTAGGGCAATCACACATGACGATGAGCTCTATCCGAATCCATCCAAGTTTGATCCTGAACGTCACCTTGGTTCAGAACCCCAGACAAATCCGTTCAAGTTTGTTTTCGGTTTCGGTCGACGTACCTGCCCAGGTGACGAGAATTCCGATAAACGAAATCAGCAATGAACTAATCAAAGTCCCCCCAGGTGCCCATTTTGCAGAGCAATCGTTGCTCCTCAACATTTCAAGCATCCTGTCAACATTCAGGATCAAGAAAGCAAAAGACAAAGATGGAGGCGAGATATATCCACCTCTGGAATGGTCCACTGGAATTACCAGGTGCGGTTTTAGTTTTCAAGTTGATCGATCACTCATCTCGACTTTACTTTGTTCCTGTCATTTAGCAACATTAAGCCGTTCCCCTGCGAGTTTGAGCTGAGATCCAAAGGGACGTCAGCCAGATTGGCTTTTGATTGAGAAAACAAGTTGTCAGGGAATTGAAGATGTCGAATACAAAAAGTCGCTATGTCGTAAAATGTGGGTCCTCGAAAAATCAGTAGGGCTTGAAACGTCTCGATRCTTTGAGCTTTTCGACCTGAGCCTTGTCCTCTTCCCACTTCCTTTTGAGTTCCATAAGCTCTGAAATAAGGCAGACAGATATGAGAAAGCGGGTTGAAAATGAAAAGGATAAACACTTACCTGACCGCTGTTTTTCCGCCTTTTGGAACGCATAGAAACTAGCCTTTTCCTTTTTCTCCTTTTTTTCCTTCCGATTCCGCGAAGTCTGCCCTGTCTTCTGAAACCTCTTACTCGCAACGCCAACGCCGCCTCCCAAAGTCTTCCCATACGCTCCTCCTCTCGTGACAAGCGTGAAGCCATCCTCATCAACAACAGCTTCGCCCTTGCGATACTTCGACTTCTGCCTCTTCTTAGCCTGCTCGTACTCAAAGAGCTCCATGTACGTATCCGCGTGTTCTCGGAGAACATCCAGTGGCGGTCTCAGAGAGTCATGCAACGCCACATAATGCGCACGCCCATGCGGTTCGTCCTTTGTCGTTGGCCATGAATGTGGTTTTGATGCCATGCTCGTCACGCGCGTAAGAGAAGATGAATCCAGGAAGACAACGTGAACGGAACGGCCTGTAGGTCGTAATCTCCGAACATTCGATGAGGAGGGAAGTGGGGTGACTTTCGGTACCACCGCCGCTGGTACGTCTTTTGTTGTTGTTTTTCGTCGTTTTCTCCGTCGGTCAACGTTGTTTCCGCCCAAATCTTCATCGTCATTGGTTTCTCCCACTGTCTCGCCGGCTCTGGTGTTTTCACCCTCCTCGCCGTTGCTGTCCTCCGCTGAGTGGTCGTCGTCTTCTTCCGGAGGTCTTTGATCTTCGCGTCCGTTGTGACCGAACACAACCTTTTCCACAGTTCCGGCAAATTTGAAAAGTAGGATGATCTCTCTGTCCGTTGCATCTGGTGGAACGTTCACGACAAACAGCGTTCGATCTGACGGCAATTGTGAGGAAGACGAGGCTGCATTTTTGGGTCCAGAGTGGTGCCGAACATACAGGTAATGTATGATCTTAGTCGAGTATGTTATAGGGAATATCGTGAACCCACTGATGGTCGTTGTGGACCGAGGAGACATTGTTGCTGATGAAGCTTGTTTTTTCAGTGAGTGTTTTTTTTCCTTTCCATGAGTTGTTTGCCAAGTCAAAATAATGATCATTTTTCCACCCCTATCTCCACACGTTCGTGCTATATGGTCTCATGCTGCACAACTAAAGAAAACGGAAGAACTACACGAGATAACCGCACTTGAGCTTGAGAGGCTGGTATCAGTTCGGGGTTTAAACGGCGAAGTTCGAGGACGAAGCGTTGACCCGCAACATTGATAACGGAAAACGTGAATCTGCGCAGACATCTTTGAACAAAGTGGTTTCGGAAAGGATCAGAAAGAGACTCCATACGTCACTGCAACAATGCTAAAAGATCGCTAGCATCACATTGAGACCGCAAATATCTCGCTCACGATGTAAAATCGCACGGACCTTGGTGTATCGGGTCCTGAAAGACAAAAAGTCAGCCCCGTTGGAACCAAGATCGAACAAGTGATACCATTACCATAGTATCATGTTGGATATATGGGCCACTGTCGTAATCTACCATGCAAGGCATCAAACTTAGTGAAATCAACATCCGGTGCACGACGAACCGCGATGAAAACACAACCTGCAAGAGGAAATTCAAGGAAACCCGCATTTGCACATTCAACAGCAACACTAACCCGAAATAAACAGCTCCCGCGACAAGGGTGTGAGGTTCTTGAATTTATGACCCTTGTGACCATAGTGCAGCCGAAGGCTCGCCACGGTCAAACCGAAAGCCGTATAGTCCATTGCCAAGCTGAAAGTGGGCCGTTAAGGGAGGAAGGAGGTTTTTGAATCGATCCACCATTCATTCTCACCTAGCGATCCAAACATACCACTAAAGAATCGTTAGCGATGCCGTGGGTATTCTGAAAATCGAGGCGTTCCAGGCGTACCAATTCGGCTTCAAACAAACTTTCCTTCGACAATTGAATGAATAACAAAGAGGAAAGTGCAACGTACGCGGGATCATTGAGATACATGTATCTTTCATTATGATGTACAACTTTTCTGGAAACGACAGTCAATCACCGCGGGCTGGTATTGGAAGAAGAAGAAACATCACAAACGTTGTGGGGTGACTGCCGTGAATGTCATCAACACTAGGCAAGCGATGAGGTATAGAGCGTATGTGACGACAAGGATGACGGTAATGGTGCGTTTCCGGCCCCAAATCGTCCATGCCCGAAGCATGACGAGTACTCGAATTTCAAAGGTCAGCACAGCAATCCTCACGATGCGAGATGTATAGAAATACTGACTGTGAATCGAAGCAAGAGACATGAACACCACGAAAGAATACACAACGACAGTCGTCCGACAATTCTTCGAAGATGGTTTGAATATGGTGACCCGATCGAGGGCTACGCTCACCTTGAACGAAGAGATGCCGCCGTGCCCAGCGACCGTCCGCGTCGCGAGTACTTGTGATACCAGATTTATGTATCGGTTCAACAAAAAGATGACTTTGACGGTTGACCATTTTGACGGCCAGATGTATGTGATCTCGTCGTGAAACGTGATTGCCCAGTCCCACCACAAAATGGACGCTCCGGCAAGCACAAAATACCTAGAAGAAAATAACTTGAGTTGCGAAACAATGTGCCGGTGGTCTGGTGTAAGTCGGATGACGTACTGAGTCAATTGTGATTCTCGGCTATAAGCTTGCAAAGGAATGCCATGCTGATCGGGGCGGAAGGTCAAAATACTAGTGCCGGCAACGATCATGAACATCGGAAAAGATTCATAAGACACCACGAAACAAAACGTACGAAGCCCTAAGGTCGTCAAATGAGTGAGTCCCGCTCATGAGGCAAGCAATAAGTGAACGTGAGTAGAAAAGAATGAGAGGAAAGAATGTGTGAAGTGAGTTCAATGAGATCGGTCAAGGGCATCCAAGTCATTTATAAAGTAAACACTAGCGGCAAGCTTATCAGCTAAAACGAACCAACGTTTCACAAAGAAGAACATTTCGTACGCCATCGCCGACCTTATCTCTCTCAGAACGATGAAAGGCGCAACAGATTGTGAGGTAAAAGGGTCGTTGTGTTGGGTTTCGCATTCCCAGTGAGGTGGTATCCATCCACATATTTCGGGTGCAGATAAGCAGCTCCCTCAACTCTTTATCGTACCCCACCCCTCATGAGTGAAGGGCTCCAAGTTCGTGCCGGTTGTTAAGAGTCATTGTGATTCAAGGTGCCCTCGCTGCGAAGGCAACCGTTCCAGTGTTCCTAACATCCAAGTAATTAGAATCCTTCAGCACGACATGGAACCGGCATGATGATAGGCTCACATCCTCTCAGAAGATCATGATGAAAAAGGAAGGCCGTGTTGGTAATTGTTAAGCAATCTGCAAATGATCATCCGCCCGTGAACACTGAGCCGTGCGCGTGAGGAGGCCCTTCAGAAGACGA
>CEMH01204479.1:3364-26513 GCA_001179725.1 Macrocystidia cucumis | reverse complement strand
TCTATCGTCAGAGAAAAGCGATTGGTATCAAGATCCCACTTCATCCCCTGCTGGAGTAGATACGACGACTCCTGCGGCCGCCAAGCGTGTGAAAATCTTCGACAGGACTGGGCTCCAGATTCCGTTCAACGGCCCAAATCCTGGGGCGGCGAGGACATCAACTTTATCCTCTGCCGCTTTCAACAGCGCTTGAATGGCCACTACACGAGAAATGTATTAGAACAGTGAGCGCATGAAGCCGTTCTGACCAACCCTCCTCCCTCGATTCGCCGTAGCAATCTATGATCTTGTATGCCCGAATGGAAGCAGAATATGCAATACCCTTAAACGCACTGTCTTCACTAGGATTGGCGCCGATGAGACCCTGGATGTTCATGAGACCTCAGGAAGAGGACAAAGTGATGTGCGACGAACAGCATAAAGTGTACCGGAACCTTGGGAAATTCAGATATGTGATATTCATAAGAGGGCTGACGCGTACCATGGCAGTCAAGAGGGTCCTCATCTGGGAGGATGCCGCCCAGTTGAACATTTTCGCCAATAAAATCATAACCGCCGACAACTTTGTGGGTTGGGCCAATCCCGCTCCCAAGGACGGGATTGAGATAATCAACACCTGTGATGGAAAACAAATTAGGGTCTCCGCCCATCTGCCCTCGTCAGCAGCTTACCCGAGTCAACTCTGAAAAGCGTTCAAAGACGTTATGATGTTGATCAATGAACACGCAAAGAGTTCATGCGCACATTCCAACTGTTACCCCCGCACCAGTGTTGTTGCGAGCGTGAACTTTATTAACACCCTGCAAACCAGTGAGTAAAGTGGGAGTTTAGACTTCACCCTCGAATACAAGACATACCGTTGAGACGTACATCCCGTAATTTTCATAAGGGACCGTCGAAGCTTGCATTTCCATTGGCGCAGGCAGCCTAAGAACAAGTGCGTGTCTTAGTGGGTATCAAGAAGGGAATGAAGAGTAAACGCACTTGGGAAGTCGGTAGGCGTGCGCAGGGCTGACACTCACCACGCCGGGTAGACTGTCCAAAGTGGTGAACTCCTGCGCGAGGCAATGAGATGGTACGCAAGCAGGTGAGCGAAGATTTCATACCCCCGCATTCTGCAAAACCTTTCTCAGAGATATGGACATCGGATGGAAGCCAGTCACTCACATGCATTGTCAAAGAAAGCCCAGTAAACAGTCCCGTGGCATGATACTCCTCATCCGGTGTAAAACCCACGCCGCGAGCTTTAAGTGATGCGTAGACGTGTCCATGAGACTATTCTCGACCAGGGTGTTATAACACACTCAAGGGTTTGGAAAGCAAGTACACATACCAAAGCAGGACCCGAACGTTTTGGAAAGGAAAAGGAGAAGTCTTCGAGCTCAAGGATGAATTTATTCTTGATGACGGTTGACACGGAATTAGACCCAGGCATTTGAAAGCCATCGGACTTGTTGAACTGATGACGTTCGGCACCGTTTGTCTGGGAAGGATATAGGATGGCAACAGTGACAAGTACCCAGCAGGCTGAGATCTTGAACATGGCGACCCAAGGACAAAGAACCACTTCAATTGCGAGGACCCCTTTATATCCTACAAAACGCAGTAACCGTGCCCACTTGGTCCGCAACACAAGAGCATCGTTGAGTTCGGTCGCTTGGACAAAAGATCACGCTGTCAACCCTTCATTCAGTGGACGCGTATTGATGAGTTGTTGTTAACCGCACGAAAACCGAATCATCCGAGTCGGCAGCCGGGTACCGCTAACCCCTTTCCCTCCTCGCTCTGGTGTATTGAATCGTCCCCAACCTTGTCCACCACACGAAATTCGTTTAGAAGCGCGTCGTCTTCACGAGTATCCCCGTCAAAACCAACTCTTTGATGGCCGTTAGTAGGAACCCGAGAGAAGTCCCCAAGCTACGACGCGCGTTCCTTCAGGACTGGCGAGAGAAAGAGTACGGTGGTAAGCGAGTGAACGAACAAAAAGATAGTTCTCAAACACCTTGAAAATCCACCCTGCAGCTCTCTCTTCTGCTTGAATGATCGACAACAGACACGAGTGCAAAGTCGATTCAAGCTCTGCCATAGCGGGTTATCGATGGGTTCGTGAAGCAATCTGTCATGGGGAATCAAGGGTTGAACGTTCAAGTTGGGTGGTGCTAGCGGACCCTGAGATTCCCACCTGGCGCAGCAACCATAATAAGTCAATACCCATTTCAGCATAATATGACAAAGTGCAACCGCTCTCGTCTCAACATCACAGGATACCTTACAAAAAATATAACCAGCCCACAATCAATAAATTTAAGTTGTTTTCTGCAAGTCGACATCATGCAGGGTATCTTCCGAACCTCCCACCGCTTCCGCCGCCTGATGGTTCGAATCCGGAAGCACCCCGCCTGCATTCAAATGCAACGGTCTCTCCCCCACCCGAAGTGCAACATCCCCATCTCCAACATGTTTGACCTTATCCCCAAACACAGCACCGAGCTCCTCTAACGTCTTACCCGCCGTCTCCGGATACACCAACCACACAAACACCCCAGACACCAAACACAAACCCGCAAGAAGGAAGTAGTAACCCCCGTCAAGAGTTTCAAAGAGTGGAGGAGTCACAAAGGCGACGATAAAGTTGAATATCCAATTTGAGCAGGTTGAAAGCGCCATCCCTTTGGCACGCGCGCGTAAAGGAAAAACCTCGGCGCCCAAAAGCCACGGTGTGGGGCCCCATCTGCAACAAACCGATATGCGAGGGTATCAGCATCAAAGCCAAAATTAAGCGGTATGAGATACATCAAAAACCGAAGCGACCTACGTTGTGCCAAAGATGAAGAGGTACAAACATACAGCTGCAATTCCAACCACGGTTGGGTAAGTGATCGATCAGAGAATGAATTTCGAGAAGAGACGAACCTGCGAGAATACCATCCGACGTTTCGATTCTTGCGTTGCCGATGGGAAGAGAACCCGCATGGAATTGAAGACCACCAACGGCGATGAGCGACGCAGCCAGTCCTAAGCTTCCCGCGATCAAAAATGGTCTCCGTCCGAATCTATCGATAAGGAAGATGGTGGGCATGGTTCCGACGCAATAAACTATCGCACAAATCCCCGAGTACAATAACGCCTTTTGTGTCGTGAACCCCGCGCGGCTGAGGTTTTCGGGAAGGAAATAAAGGATGGCGTTGATCCCGTTCAGCTGGGCAAACATCTGACATGTGATGCCGACAATCGTTCGGCGGGTGTATTGTTTGAAAAGCTGGCTCCAGGTCGCGTTGCCCATGCCATTTTCAAACGAGATTGCCGCAGAAATTTCTTGATAACTGAGAAATATAGCTGGGTCCGTGATGTCTCCTACTCCATGAAGATCCGCGATGGTGAGGAGCGCTTCTTTTTCAAAACCGTTCCGTATGAGCCACCTAGGAGTTTCCGGTAAAAGGATAGACCATAGGATAAGGATAATGGCGAGACAGCCTTCAATGATGTACGGTCCTCGCCAAGATATTTCCGAAGGGATGTCGAAGAAAAAGGCGTATCCAACCCATGCGGACAAGACGTATCCACCGTTGAGACAGAGGTATTCCAGAGACACGAAGAGACCGCGACTATGTCCAGGGGCAATTTCGCATTGAAGGATGGGTACGGTCATCGAGAGCATTCCGACGCCGAATCCCTGGATGAGACGACCAACGAGAAACGTAGCGAGGTTGGGAGAGAATATCTGGATGATCGCGGCGATGAGGTAGAGGTAAGCACCAATTCGGACTGACCCGCGTCTTCCAAGAGTGTCGCAGACGTATGCAGCGCCCAGCGCAGCTATCAAAGCTGTTACGTTAAGACATGCCACGGTGATCGCTATATTTCCATCAGAAATCAGTCAGCCACATCAAAACTGGGAATGAAAGGCAGACCTTGAAGGAACGGGTCAACACCCGTGTTTCCAGACTGTATATCTTCCATCGTCGCCACCTTGCCGAACATCCGGTGGATGAAAGAAGGCTGAACTTGAGCAGCGGCGATGATCCCTTGACTGTATCCGAACATTGCGTCTCCGAGTGAGGCTAGCGCGGATGTCCCATAGAGAAGAGGCTTCCCGACCATCCAGCGGGGGTATCTTGCGACATATTTTTTGGGCCGGAATCGCTGAAGAAGGGACATGGCTTCGGAGGAGGGACAGTTAGGAACTGTGGCAGAAACAAAATAAGAACTTTAAAGGCGCGAAGTGGCTGACTCGATCACAATTGTCAGACTTCTGGTTGGTAGCGACGAACCCTAGGAACTGCAGAGAATGGGTTCAATTCATGATTGCGTATTGAGCATCTCGAAGAGAACCGCAATGGGGGATGTGATACCACCATTTCTTAAACAAAAAGCAAGATAGGTGCTGTCCACCTTATATTTCTCTCACTCAGTGAGTCCATTTCACAGCCTCGACAGTCCAGAGTGTGTTATTCTCTAGCCTCAAGTTAGTTCTTTATCAAACACTACAACGGAAAACTTGGACTTACATCTAGAATTGTAGAGTGTCAACTCGTATCAGCCCATCCTTGCCTTCTTTCTCGTCGGCCCGTGGGCTCCGTTCCCACCCGAAGTCTGTCCACCATAAGGCCCACCACCACTGAGACTAGCAAAACTTGCGGAACTGCCAGGTTTTGACTGGGATTGTGCGAAGGGCGGTCCACCAGCACCTGCATGTGCGAGCCCTTGATGAGAGGTGTTTTGAGTCGGCAACGGCATCATGGAAGGAGCGTCATCTTGTGTGATGCGTCTGTGTGGTGGAATGAGATTGTTCGCCACACTTTGGAACGCACTAAAGACGCAAAACGCCAGGTAATCACGATTTGTCAATAAGATTGATAAAGAACGGCTGCAAGAAAAGCACGACGCACTTCCAGGTGGGCTTCGGGTCTTCCTGGAACCACTTGTGCCGCAGTGCTTCTTTGGCAGTCAGTCGGTTGTCTGGGTCGTATGCAAAGAGTTGACGGAGCAAATCGTAGCCCAACGGGGAGCGAATCCTAGATTGGCACCAATCCGATAAGCGATTGGTAAACCTTTGTGGGATCGTGAGTCAACGTCTATGAAGTAGATGCGCAGATAAACGTACGGATCAAGCCGTTTCATGTTTTGGTATTCCGGCATGTCAACGACACCAGGCCAATCCTTTTCTGCACCCAACGGCCACATGGTCGTCAGCTTGAAATTCATGTTCGGAACCGACGGGCGAGCACTAACCTTCTGGGGTGCCCAGTATCTCAAAGATCTTGAGCAGCTGATCACGCTGAAACGGGACGTTCTTCTTGGTGTCTAATTTTGCTTCTTCCCCCTTGAAAATTGGGCGCAAGCTCGCCAATTCGGCCATGACACAACCAACAGCCCAGCAATCAATGGCCTTGTTATAATGTTTTGCGCCCATGAGAAGCTCTGGTGCACGGTACCATATGGTCACCACAACCTTATCTCCGGCAAAAAGTGGTTGGAGAGGTTGGTAGATCAGACGTGCAAGACCGAGATCCCCAATCTTTACGACTCCACTTGAGGTGATAAGAATATTGGCTGGTTTAAGGTCCCGATGAAGGATGTGACAAGAATGCAGGTATATTAGACCATTGAAAAGTTGGTATATGAGGGACTTCAGCACGGCGGTTGAGATTGGGGATCGAAGCGTTTGGGAATGGTGATGAATTACTTGCTTTCTAGATTTCAGGACAGCCGACACTCAGAGACAGTGAAGCTACACACCAAAAAATCATGCTCCGCGTACTCGAAAACCATGTAAATCGACTTATCCTCCAGGATGACTTCTTTGAGAGCGACCACATTTTCGTGGTCTATCTCACGATTCAGCTATAGTCAAGAAGAAGGTTGACGCCTTGTGAGGACCCCATGACAAACGATACAGAGAATGAATAAACAGTGGGGCTCAGAGAAACGCACCGCAATTTCTCGAATAGCGCTCTGGCTGATTCCAGTGTATGTGACCACATCCCCCTCTTTATCCGGTTTGAACTTCTTGATAGCATGAATCTTGCCTTCGGTGTCCAAGCTTTGCGCTTTGTACACACGTCCATAGGTTCCAGAGGAGATGAAGCCTAAGATCGTGTACTTGGAAACGACTGTTCGATGAGTGGCGTCGCGTTGAAGTCGATAAAGCCGCATTGAATCATGATGAAGAAGATTAGACCATTCGTCCACCATTTTTGGTCGTTGAGTCTTGGCTGGTACGAGTCAGCTCATGAGACTCCAGAGGGGGTTGGCGGGTGAGTAAGTTGCCTGTCAACCCGAAACTCAGAGTCGGAATGGTCGCCGTGAGCGCGGGAAAGTTCTCAAGCTTGACGTTCATCTCCTCCATCACAACCCCCGATATTCCCATTGTCATTGTGAAAGTAAACACATTTCTGATAATTCGGTTCACAAATCGCCCTAGACGAAGTCTTCTAGTGAGGATGAAACGCCGTTGTCATGATTTGATGTGACAACTTCCGCCAGACAGAACCCCAATTCTACCTCATGTTTGAGGTGGTCATGTCAGTATCAGTATAGAGTAACAACTGTGCATGCACTTAGATGGATTATACCCAGGTGCCGTTGCTGATCCGACTCGATAAGCTCGAAGAGGTCGACCCATCATGTGTACTCCCCGTCACATGGCTTTTGGGGCTATCAAGGCTCTTTGCCTCCCGAGCTACTTCGACGGACGAATCAATCGCTCCACCATCTTGAGCTTTGTGGAGTTTTTGGGTGGATTTTCTTCATGTGACCTCTCCAATATCTCAAATGCCCATATCTGTAGCGTCTCATCAGAACACCGTTGCACCCGCAACTGGCATTCACCGTCTTGGCAACTTCTTCAACAAACAACAAACCAGAATGAATGTGTTTGAGATGTTCCACCTTGCGCCAGAAGCTTCAACCACGAGTTTCTTCACTGCTTCTTGCCTCATTCCGCACAGGTTGCCACCAATGCAACTGCGACGACCGCTCACTTTGTCACCGAATGCGCGACGTGGCTCTATGCAGCTGGTCAAGCTGAAAACTTCTGGTACATATGGTGCTCGATAAAGACACAAATATGGCTATGGAGTTCAAGAGCGTTGTGATAAGGCGCAGGTATAAAGACTCATCCTCACGAGCAGTGATTCGACAGACTTGGTTGTCAAGCATTTCCGATTCACCATGCTCTTTTCTTCCTTGATTCTGTTCGGCCTCTTTTCGAGAGCTTTTGCTACGCCCTACAAACGTTCTGGCGGTTTGTCCGTCAAGCTTTCTGGACCAGGACAAAGTGTCACATCGGTTCAAGACTTGAAGTTCACTGCATCAGTCACAAACGGAGGTGAAGACTCCGTCAAGATCCTCAAGTACAACACGATTCTTGACGACAAACTCCCGACCAAGTCTTTCAAGGTCACCAAAGCGGGCGTTTCTGTGCCTTTTACTGGGATCAAGGTACGCCTTTGAACGTTTTGAGGAGAGTTGAGCTGCACTAAACCCGTCAACAGCTTTCGGTCTCTTTAGCAGACCTCGATGATTCTGCGTACGCAACTATCGCACCAGGCGAAACCTTAATCGTTAACCATGACGGTAACGCGTCCTAATCATCCGCTCGTCACTTTCCTTACATCGCAACTAGTGTCCGCGCTTTACGACTTTGCATCCTCCGGAGCTGGAACGTTCGCTTTTGAGCCTATAACCAATTTCCATGTCGCCGACGCTCCCGAATTTACCGCTGGGGAGAGCTTCTCCAAGGTTCAAGCAACGGCCTCTAGCATTACCGTTGAAGTGACTGGCGACCTCGGCAAAAAGGAGCTACCTCAACTGAACAAACGCGCGACAGACATATGCACCACAGCGTCCAGGAAGTCCTTTATTGACGCCAGGTAGGTTTCTGATAAGGTTTCTATCTTCTATCTCTATTTCTGATGCTAGTTGGGTCCAGCTATACGGAGGGAAAGAGTTTGGCATCTGGTGCTTCTTCATACATCAGCAGCCGTGGAGCTAGTGACACGCTTTACAAGGCCTATTTCGGCGCGACTGCGACCTCTCGCGTCACCTCGATCTTGAACGCCGTCGCCTCAGAGTCCTCCTCTTCACGAACGTGCGCCTCCTGCCCATATCTTTGTTGAGAGACCTTGCCTGATGATAACACTTCCTGACAGGCTAAGCTGCACAGACACCTACGGGGCTTGCTCCAGCGGAGTCATTGCCTACACTGTCATCTCCACCACCAACGTACGTATATCCATTTGTCCAACACTTCGCTGACTCCACATTTGCTAACACCCGCCTCTGCTTAGATCTACTTCTGCAGCATCTTCTTCAACGAAGTAGCGACTAGCAACCTTTGCAGTGGAACAACCGTCGCGTCCCGAAACGTTCGCGGGGGCACCACTTTACACGAAGTAAGGTCCACCCCGTCCCTAACCTGACCATGTTTTTTATTATTACAAATACTGACGCACTCAAACTCCTTTTCGGTTTTCAGCTAACCCATGCAGTGGGAGGTACTGACGACATCACCTACGGATGCTCTGCCGACCAAGCCTTATCGGACTCCCAATCTCTCGCCAACGCGGACAACTTCAATGTACGTGTTCCCTCTGTTTCTTGCTGAGAGTTAGTAGGCCGAGATTAATGGTGGCGGGGTAGTGCTTCACCACCCAGGTTTACGCCAATACCAAGTGTTGAAGAGCTCTTGAAGCTCCGTTCGTGGGAAGTAAGACAAAAGGTTTCTCGAGTTGTAAACCGAATGAAGCTGTAGGGTTATATCATGAAATTGAAAATAGTTTTTGAGACGTCGACGTTATGGAACATGAACTTTTGCGAGGATGGGTTCTTTTCGTTCCTTTTTGTCGACTATCCTGGCCATCGTTATGAAGGTATCCTCGCACGCCACATTACTTTCAATACCCCGTCCAAAACAAACAAAAACGTGAGCTTTCGTGACGGCTACACCTAGGCCACACGATGCTTCCTCGCCTTGATATGCCGCTCAAGCGCGTCAAGCCTTGAAAACGACACACCACAAAACGAGCAACGCACTCTCGATTTCTCAGCATGTATCGTCCTCACATGTCGCTCACAGTCGTAGATCCGCGTGAAGGATTTCGTGCAATCATCCTCAGGACAGAGGATAAAGTACGTTCGTGCCTTCGTACGACGGCTACCGTGTTGGTTCAGTAGCTCCGACCTTTCACTCGTATGCAGAATGGAACCTGGCGCCCTGCGGTTTTGGGTTTTCCGCGGTTTTGTTGCTGGCTTTTTGGTTGGTTGTGATGCGCATGGGTCTTTGTTCTCTAAATCGGTGTCTGTAAAGGACCGTTTGTGCGTTCGCACCGACGAGTTAGCAGGATGCGGCTTTTGATGAGGGTCAACAAATGTTGAGGTTGAAACGCTGTCCAATGGCTGGTTTTTAGACTTGAGGTTAGAGGATGGGGCCACGGACAAGGTACCCAGCCTCTTTGGGTTCCGTAGGTTGGGTTGCGTAGGCACCAAATTGCGGTCGAATGTACTAAAAGGTGGGCGAGGAGCTGAAGGTTGAAGTCGACTGGGAGGAGGGTGATATTGCTGTTCTTTCGCAGTTGTGGCGTAGTCAATCTTTACGACGGGTTCGCCGTTCGAGTGGTGGTCCTGCCAGCCAAAACAATAACCATCCCTTGAGTCGGATACTACCAACTGGTCGAACGAGAGGGTTTGGAGGTACGAGGAGAAAATATTGAAAATCTCCGTGGAAGAGGGGAGAACGCAAGTTGTGGTGGGGGTGAGTTCGGAGGGAATCATTATCACGAGGATCAGACAAGTTTGAGCCTTGCAACAAAGAGCTCAGTTTTTGAGGGGCTCTGGCCAAACGACATGAGGTGGACCTTCATGTCGGCAGTGCTATTGCGGCCCAACAATCAACTTGACTTGTACATGTACAACTGTCTCCTTATGATGCTGAGATTGTTTTTTTCCACCTAAGTGTGTTCTTCGAACAACGCTCTCGGCTCCTGTTTCTGGGACATGCATTTGTTGGTACACGTTCACTGTGTGCCAACAAATCCCAACGCCAAGCGAGGCCGAGAAAGACAATGAAGAATAAAGAACAAAGACAACGAGGCGGCGTGTAGTTGTAAGTCTTGAAAGGCGAATTCCACACGGGGACGCATTTCATTCGAAAATTGATCACCCTACTTATCAAGGAGGACCCAGAGACGTGTAGGATGGTGAGTTGAAAAGGTCTTTGATTGACAGCATCTCTCCCTTTGGAACACAAGGTCGATTGCTGAGCGCTGAACGTGCAACATTCCTGTCATCGCAGATTCTAATTCGAATATACTTTTCTTTGGACATTAGTTCAAAAACAAAACGTGATAGGTATCCAGTGTACAACTCAATAAAACGGGTCAAGTCGGTGATATCCGATCATGCAGGAACTTGCTCAGCACCTCCGTCAAATCCATATTTGTTGCCGGTGTCCCCACTGTGATTGACGCTTTCCCAGTCGTGACGAAAGGTTCACACCGCAGCAGAACGGGTTTCGCCTTATTCAGTAAACTCTGCAGGTCTGCCGTCATCTCTCCTGTCATACCCCTTCGCATCCTTTCAGCCAGTGTCGTCGAGGTGCTCGTAGTTGCGGACCCCGATGACGGGCTTGGGCCACCAGCCGTACTTGAAGCCAAGGTGGAGGTGGATAGCGAACCAGAATGTCTCCGTTGCCTCGGCTGGTGTGGCCGTTGATACTGGTCTTTCTCCTCCACTTTCATCTCCATGTCCTCTACATCTACACCACCACCACCGCCCCCCCCTGCAAATTTGTCAAATTCGGGACTTGAGAGCCACATTGCCAATTGCGTCACTGCGTAAACAAGTATGGTCTCCAGGTTTCTTCGGGCAGTGAGAATCCCCTGTCGCACGTCAAGGGAACTATCGGCGATAGACGTTTTGAGAAGGAACGGGGTTGCTGTCGGCGAGGTGGCGAGCAGGGATTGTCCAGAAGGCCTACCAACAAGGTCTCTCAGAATGTCGAGTGTACAGTTTCCTAACTCGAGCAGCGTTCCTATCGAGGCCTGTTCCCGCAAAACGACTTTTGAATGCTGTTCAGGAAATAGTCAGCGTTGAGTATGCGACTTTGCAAGAAAAACTCACAGGAGTAACCAGCGCTTCATGTAACGGCCAGTCCGCTTGTTCTCCAACAAGCACCGTGTCTGCCCGGCTAATCGTCACCAGGGTCTCCACTAGGTTACTGGAAAGCTTGAACAGACGATGGATGAGGTACGCCATCAAAGGCCTCTGCAACACGTCTCCGGTGCCTGTGGACGAGGACGGAATTGATAGCGATTCTTTCTCCAGCTGCGCTCTCTCATCAGCTGTGACAGGTTCAAAGAGGCTCGCGAGATGGTTTGGGTGTGTGATGGCGTAATTTAGCTGCTGAAGCAGATTCAACGCGTATCCTGAGAAACCCGAAAGGACCTTCCCGACTCCAGGATTCTTCTGCGAATGCTCGTTCACCCTTCCTGAACCGCCCACTGGAATAGTCGGTCTGCTCTCCGCAATGGCATAGAACAGCCTCACCACTTGCTCCATCTCCTCGATGAGTGCGAAGGTGATGGGGTCCCCGATCGTCCATGACAGGCTTCTCGCTATCTGGTCACCGCAGAACTGGACGAACCCGCTTGCCTCTCCATCAAAGTAGTGGTTCTGCTTTCCCAGCGCAGAGATGACACCGGCGACGATGGCAAGCATTGAGCAGTAAGCGCGGTGTGCTGGACTCCGTTCCCCAGGAAGTTCGGGCAGGGCGACATCGATCTGGCCAGAGGAAACAGCGGCACTGATAAAGTTGTTGCTGTACGCAGTCAGTACGCCTTCGCTCGCGAAACGTTCCGCGCCTGCCGGATGTCGAACAAGGGCCATGTGGAACAAGAGAAGGTGCGGTGCATAGAGGGGTTGTTTGCGGGAAAGGAGGAGGGGGAGGTCAGTGAGACCAACAAGGTCAGTGTGCACGAAAAGATCGAGGCTACACCGGATGATATCTGTCTCTTGGCAACGAGCAAGCCATGTCGAGGATGAGGGGTTAATCTCCTTTTGAGTGCATTGATGAAAGACGGCGACGAGGAGCTCCATGTCTCTATCCAGTTCCACGTCCACTCGACTTCTTGCAGAGAGGAAGACGATGCGAAGGGCATCAGCTACCAACGAGAAAGCGGCTTCGGCCATGCTCGTTACGCTTAAGCGATACTCCGCGGTTAGCAACTTGGGTTGGCGAGACAAGGTGACCATCGTGCGCAGACAGAAGTAGACAATCTGTAGAAGAGTGCGATGAAATGGAACGGACAATGTGCCTAGGAAAGATTCCATCGGAGGCTGCGAATCGTTGATAATGATCCCATGTACGTTTTGAATTAACTGGACGAACGAACGAGCCTCGGTATCCTTTTCGCTGGGAGAGAACCAGACAACTTCCAGCATAGCCAGTAAAAGCGAAAGCCGGGTTCCGTGGACTGTGGACATCATATCTCCCAAACGCTTTTCGGAAGCAATTGCGTGTGAGGTTGCCTCGGCGATGGAAAGGACGGTGTGACGAGTGCTGGCGTCCCCACGAGTGAATGGCGCAATCTTGCGGAGCAGGTGTTGCCAGTTTTCGGAAAGAGTGGTCTGAGCATTTGTCAGCGAGAGGTTGAGATTGATTGCAAGAAATGATTTTTCTGCGAGATCCATGGAATCATCTTGCATCTCCTCACTGTCACGGTATGCTTGCAAGCGGCTTCTGAGTAGTGAAGACGAAAATTCGAAATCCTCCCCGTATTGGCGGTCTCGCGTAGCTTCCTGCGTGCGGAGCTGGTCTAGAGTGAGGCCGGGGAAGCGCGACTTGAAGAGTTCAGCCAATCGGTCATACGCTTCTGGATCGTATGAGCTCGGAGAAACTTCTGATAGCAGTTCGGTGAGGTCTTCGGATGATCTGATACGGGGCTCCAGCTGAAGAAAACTCTTGGGTTTTTGGGTTGATTCCTTTTCTGCTTGTCGATGAAGATCGATGTCCAGTCCCAATATATGGGCGGCGTGCGACTTAGACATGATTCGATAGCAATGCATCACAACTGGCTCCTGGAAATTTGACTGCCGTACACCGTCCATACTGGCATATGCGTCTGGATCGTATTCTGGCGTCGGCCCGAGCTCTTGTGCCAGGATTCCTACAATTTGTTTCCAGAAATCTTCGTCGTCGATAATGGGACGGAGTGTGGCCCTATGCTCCAGACCATGTTGCCATACCGCGTCGAGGAACCGAAGAACCGAGGCCAGAAGCTGAGGATTTGATTCCCATATATCCTTCCAATTGGCCAGAATGTCCCTCGCTTTATCAAACGCGCTTGCTCTCTGACCGTTCATCGCCTTTTCTTTCTCTTTCTCCTGCTCAGAAGTCGTGACCTCCTTCCCTTTTCCCTTCCCTTCCCCCTCGCTTCCCACCTTCGGCTCCAAAAGGTGTTGAGGACCTCGGAAGTGACCCGTAACGAATAATGTGGCGAGGGCCGGTTCTACCTCCACTGCTAGCGTAATAAAGGTCCACACAACGTATCGCAACGCAAGGTCCTCATACGGGTGCTCTATAATCCGCACGAAAGAAACCACAGTCTCCTCAGCGTTAGACAAGTGACCTACGACCGTCAGTCCGGACGCCGAGGAGGTTGCCAAACACGCGCATAACGATGTCAATACTCGAATCGCCTCTACCGGAACAACGACGCCGATATTGCGCGCCTTGACGTAAAGCGCGAGAGCGTCGATGGGGTCCACATTGGCTCGGTCAACGTCCTCGGCGCCACTGATTTGGGTGGTCCGTGCGCAGAGAGCCTGTTCCAGTACGCTCGGTTTCTGCGAAATGGTCCACCGTTGTTTATACACGAGGACCAAGCGGGTGAGCTTGAGGTGTGATTCTAGCATGTAGATGAGCCCATTCATGTCGTCCAACCGGCGAATGGATTCCAGCTTGCGCAGGATGCTGCCCGCTGAGCTGAGTGAAGTCACGAGTGGGTGAATGGAGGATGTGGTGGCTTTGTACAACAACGCGTCGGCGACAGCTTGGCTCAGGGCTGGGAACGGTCGGTCTGGGAGGGTCGGAGGCGATTGCTCGAGAATGACCAGGTACAAGGATGAGATGCGCCGCCCTGTTTCGAAGCGGTCCCCAAGTTGGGCATACTTCCACCCCAAGTGCTCCACCCAAACTTCTGTATGCACGAAGCGAATCGCCCGCATTAAAACGTCTTCTTTGAGCTGCTGAAGACGTTTGTCGTCGGGGAGCACTGAAGAGGAAGCTTCCTTGAAGAGCTGTTGAACCAAGTAGAGCAGCGAGAGTGTCATGGTGTAGTGGCCAGTTGCGCGTTCGGTGTCCAACGCGACGGATGCGTACCCCGCGACACGGTCCGATCCAAAAAGCGCAGTGGTTGACCGAATATACAACCATACTCTATTCGAATATCCTGGTAAAACCAACAACGATGAAAGAACGCTCAAGGCGGAGGTTATGAGTGTTGAGCGGGGATGGGGTCGGACTCGAGCATCTGTTGTCGAAAGAGCTTCCTCTAGGATCATTGTGGTGAGCTGTACGAGGTCGGGCGCCGACGATTCCGCCATTATTTGGGTCACGAGAGGGCCCTCAACCTCCAATGAACGCATCAACTCCTCGGCAGCAAGTGGGTTGTCATGAATCAGACTGCGAATGAGATCGAGGATATCAGTGATGGTGCCGTCGTCCGCCCCGCTGCCGAGTTCGATACCAATCTCGTCCAGTCGAAGAGTCTTTACATTCTGATCAGCTTGCCGACCAAAGTTCACGTCCTTGTATGCGCCATCGGAAGCCGACTTTGTGTTTCGTTTGTGGACGTAGTCGGTAAGAATTTCGAGGAGAAGTTTCCATCCAGAATGTTCATGCTGCCAGCAAATCACCAGCACATCTCCACCATCTCCACTCAAAAGGCGGCCCTTTGATTTAGCCGGAAGTGTTGATCCCCCAGGGAGCCTGATGGGCCGGAGATTGACGAGGTGATACCCAGCTGCTGCTTGTCCATGTCGGTCAGACTGGCGCTCATACAGGGCATGAGGTCCGGTGCACGACGTAATAGGGACGATGACGGAGTACGTGGTCAGCTTGTTGAGATAACCGAGCACCAGACTCGTACAGAGTCTGCGGTCTTCGGTCACAACCTTCACTTCGGGAGAAAAGTCGCTTGTGGATAACGGATCGGTGTCGAGGAAACCTGCGGCTGTCATCGAACGCAAAAGCTGGACAAGGGGCCGAACGTGGATGGGGAAACGAGAACGCGAGACGTCGAATATGGCTCTTCGAGCGATTCCGTACGGCCAATCTGATTGCCAGAACTGTGTGCAAATAGCAGCTATTCGTTGGGACTCGCTTCTCCCAAAAAGTGTGATCCAAACGTTCACAAGTCCATCGAAGTCTGGGATCATCTCAACGGGAACAAGTTCCACCAAAGCCATCAGAAAACCTGACATAGAATTGAGAGAGGAACGGCTGGGTCAAAAAACACGAATCATACCTTTCAGGACTGAACGGTACGCAATTGCATTAGGATCGCTGACGGACGAGCCAGTCCGCCATGCAACTGCGGTGACAAAAACTGGTGAGTTGGTGAGGAGGTCAAGAATGAGGTTGAAGAGGCCGACGTCAGGCTGTAGGCAAAGTCGCGCCATCAGGACGTGTGCGGGTTCCCTGTCCTTCGCTCGGCTAGGGGTTGAAAGGGATTCGAAGAATTTACGAAAAGATGGCGGAACCTCTTTCAACTCTGCTGCTCGTGCAAACATTCGTGATAAAACGAAAGTCCATGCAAGATAGGTGCAGGCATATTGGCTACCCTGATGGCTGAGGACCATGTCGTGAACCTTGAGAAGGGAGTCTGGCGATGATGTCAACGCGTCTGAGCTGTCCGGTCCTTCCGCAATTTCGATGGAACTTGAGACTGTGAGATTCTCTAGCTCCAGAACCTCGATGGAGATGAGTATCCAGACAGCGGCACAGTCCCGTTGTAACTGAATGCCCTCTTCGTCCAAAAGCAACGTTGAATATCTCTGAGCGGATCCAAGATTTGTGTTGTACATGGCCTCGTATATCCTTTCCACTTGCTTCGCGCTGAGAGGTGAATACGCCCAAGCTGCCCAGAATAACACTTCCAGAAGCGCCAATTGTTCCCTCATAACCTGCTTCGCCCACCGCGCCGCAACCCTCGGGTCCGCATGAAGGTCTTGAGGTAGTTTTTGCTGAGTTTTGGCAAGGTACTCGGTGAGGATGGTGTCGATAAAATGGCGAGGATCGGGGAGTAGAGAAGGGAGAACGTCGTTTGCTAGCTCGGAAATGGGGCTGACTGGATCGTCTTTGGCGCGAAGAAGAGGAGTAAGGGTTCTGCAGAGGGATACGCGTTCCGCGTAGTAGAAAGGAGTGATTGCCTCGAGGAGTTCTGCGATGAGTGCTTCGTCTGTTTCAGCCCCCGTCTTTGCTGGGAGACCACGGTTGTAAAGGAAAGAACGGAGGAAGATGAGCGCTTGCACTTGGTCTATTTGTAGTTTGCTGCTTATAGCGAACACGAAATCCCTGTCAGCTTCGTCGACCGGGATCTTGACCGAGTCAGCCAAAGTGACATGGCCACTTTCGATCTGCTTGCGCGACGCGTCTGAAGGTGTCCCAAATGGCGCAGAGATGTTGCTCAGTTGGGATTTTCGTGTAAGTAAATTGTCTTTGAGCTGGTCGATGGATGTGCCGTCCGCGTCAACCATCAACCATGAGTGCAACTGAGCGTAAGTCCTGCATGCACAAGTTCATTTCGGTTGTTTCATTAAGGTATAAAACGCGAACTTACACATCAATGAGGTTAGACCGTGACGAGGATTCGCCGGTCATTGTTCGCTAGTTGTGGTTGTGAGAGGGTGAGTTGGAGAGTTGAAATACACAACCAAACAATCGAGCTCATCGTTGTCAACAACGTCCAGGCATCTACCAAAAAGTATCATTGTATCACGCTGCGTTTGCAGGAAAGGAGTACAGAATTTAGGACGTCCCAAGCCAGTCTTATTTTGCCTCGATGCAAGCCACAGCAGTGATGGATTGGCAGCGTGGCCTGGGTCTCCTGCATACTTCAAATCATTCCACAATCCGAGTCGTCGAAACCTCTCTCCCTCCTCTCTCTCTCTCTCTCTTTGACTGCACGGGGCTGCCTGATATTGATGCTCACACCCTGTGGATCGTCGCGCTTACAAAAAGCAATCAATTTTAATCGCTCGTTGAAGGTCGAACAATATGCGCGGAACCTCACATTTTACACCATGCTTTCCTTCATGCTCCTTCACCATGCACAAAACTCTATTCAAAACTGAGCGCCTAAGCGTATTTTAGGTTCTGCTGCGCCTCACCACGTGTTGAGGAGCTTATAATCCCCACTTGTCTCGTCCTCGCACCAGGGTTCTCTCAACAGCTAAAAGCATGAGCTCCCAAAAACCTTGCGTATACTATCTACAGGGAACCTGTGTTCGAGGCGAATCGTGTCGCTTCGCTCATCCACAAATATCTCAATCCCCTGCGAAAGGCTGTCCGCACTTCTCAAAAGGTCATTGCCGATACGGTGATCAGTGCAGATTCCCTCATATCAAGGACGCTGCACCAACACCTTACCTGAAGAAACCCTGCGTATACTTCAGTTCAGGTCGTTGCCGGGAAGGCGACAAATGTACCTTTCTTCACAGCCCCACTCCCCTTGAGACAGCTTTCCGTACGTCAAAGCATTGGTTTTATATCATTCTCGCCTTCTGATGCATCACGCACAGAGAAGTACAAGGAAACCGCGAGCCCTGCGCCTCTGATGCCGGCTCCTTGTCTCTTCTTCAAACGGGGAGCGTGTCGAGAAGGAACATCGTGCTCTTTTGCCCACGACTTATCCGATGTGGCTTCGGGTAAATACGATCACCTGAACTCGCAGCATCTTGGCATCTAACCCTTCTCCCCTAGATGAACTCACTTCATCTTCTGTACCTGCGTCTCAGCGTGTTAAGCCATGTATCTACTTTAAGCAAGGAAAGTGTCGAGCGGGAGATAATTGTCCGTTCAGCCACGACTCTGGTGAGAACAATTATCCTTCGGCATGCTAGGGAACTCACACCTATCCTGCCAGATCACAAGGATGTTCAGCATAAATCAGAGACGGGAAGCGACTCTCCTAAATTCCCACCTGTATGTATTCAGCTGTGTGTGGTATCTCTCGACTTACGACTGCTTCCCAGACAAAACCCAGCCAACCGTCTATCCATTCCACCACTCGCTCTATTCTGCACAGTTCCGTAAAGTTCGGGGCAGGAGCTCAAGTGGAGAAAGTGGTCACCTCCTTCGAGTCTTGCCGCGTCACCCTGCACAACCTTCCTTTAGACACCACAGAAGCCGACCTGATTGACTTGTTGTCTTCCTTCTCCGACTCCGCCTCTGTTCTTATTCACCGAGGCTCCACCCCATCTTCCCTGACAGCCACCATCAATTTTCCTATTCCATCGGAAGCTGCGATGGCGGTCACACATCTGCACGATAAGACATGGAACTCATCCAAAATGAGCGCTAGGCTCGACCTCCGTTCATCGGAACACGGGGCCCTCACCAATAGAAAAATCAAAGTTTCCTGGCATTATCATCCCGTCAGGGCCTATGGGCGACTTTTCCCTCGCAAACTCGCCGAATCCCCATCAGAGTCCGAGATCGACATCCTCACATCTGCCGTCCGAGGCACCCTCGAGGAATCGGGTCCTTTATCGCTCTTTAATCTTCTTCCACGCGCCCCTTCTGCAAAGCTGAAATTCACCGCCTTCGCCGAGTACCAGACCGCGACCGCAGCCGAGAGCGCAGTCAACACATTGACGAACAAACCCCAGTTGTACTTGAACGGAAAGCATCTCAAGGTCGAACAGACCTTTTCCATCAAGTTCTCCATCCGGGCACGTCAATTCAGCACCGTCAAAGCGGAAGTCGACGATCTCACTCAGCGATCGAGCCCGACCACGAGGATACGTTACTTCATACAGAACGCTGCCGGGAAGCTCGCAGATCCGGTCGCTGTTATAGTTAATTCTAGCGACGCAAAAGCCATGGGCAAGGTCAAAATCGAACTCGAGCACATTCTCTTTGGCGAGGTGGTTTCGGTAGACGGCAAAAACCTCTGGGATGAGAGTTTTGATTCGTTTTACGGGCAGCAATACATCCGCAATATCAACCAAGGCGCGGGATTCTTCATCCAATATGATACTCGGACACGCACGATTCGGCTTTTCGGAAACACGATGGAGCGGGTGAAAGCGAGGCAGCTAATCAACGAACATCTAGAGGTCATTCGCTCCCAGAGGCAAGTCCTGCCGTTGGCTGGACGACACGTCAAAATATTAATCGAGGGAGCACTGGACAAGTTGAAGGAGGAGTTTGGAGCGGAAGGAATTACACTCAACGTCGTTGCGCGCACGTTGACGGTGCAAGGTGATGCAGAAGAGGTGACGAAAACCCGAAAGGCTCTCGCCAGCCTCATTGCACTATACTCCACGGATGGCGGAAAAGGGAACCCCACGGATGAATGCCTCTGCCCCGTATGTTTCTGCGAGGTCTCCATCCCAGAAAAACTCGACTGCGGCCATACATATTGCTTCTCCTGCATCCAGCATTTCCTCAAATCAGCATCGGACAGCGCAGCATCGTTTTCGTCCCTCAACTGTGTCGCGAGCATCCCAGTGCCAGAGAGTACGGAGAACACCCATTCTCAATCTTGCAATGTCCCCATTCCTTACCACGTCATACGCCGGCTACTAACTTCCGACGAAGAAACTCGCCTTCTTCAAACGTCCCTCAATTCACACATTCATTCCAATCCAACTTTATATCGCTTTTGTCCTTCCGCAGATTGTCAAGTCATATACCGCCACACCTCCGAAACGAACGCGACCGTGCTCAATTGCCCTTCATGTCTTGTCTCCATCTGCTCATCTTGCAACACAGAGAATCACGATGGGCTCACCTGCGCTGAACACAAGGACAACCTGGCGGGCGGGCTCGAGGCGCTCTCGAGATGGCGCGCTGCTCATAATGTCAAACAATGCCCGAACTGTAAGATGGATATCGAAAAAAATGGAGGGTGTAATCACATTACGTGCTTCGGCTGCAAGACGCATATATGTTGGGTTTGTCTGAAAACGTTCAGAACCAATGGTGGCGATGAAAACGTTTATACACACATGAACAGGGAACACGGAGGGATTGGGTTGGACATTCCGGACGAATATTAGGAGACACGGACAAATGTTATGCAGCTCGACTCGGTTCGCATCTGTAGCGTCGGCCATGTGGAAAAACGGGTGATGCAAAGTCGAAACAGTCGCGGCCGGTGTAACCAAGGGAGTGGTTGACACCTGTATTTATTGATTGCGCCAGCGTTCGGGCAGGTTCTAAACTGGCAGCAGTAAAGGCGAAAGGACGAGGAAGAAAGGTAGTCCGTGGGGGTTGGTAGTGCGTTCGGAATGGGCTACTTGCTTTAGACCTCCCCTCTTCTTCTTGTCCATTGTCATCGATTGGTAACGGGAGGCTCTCCTTTTCTACCTTGAGTTCAGATAAAATGATGGTAGTTGTCAAGCGGTCGATACGAAGGAGTGAGGAAGGATTCGTGAGACCTTCACGGTACCATCTTCATCATTACGATCGCCATCGTCGTTGTCGTCGAACAATATACCATGTTTTTTCTTCTTTGGCTTGTTGATAGTATCTCGAAATCTTTGACATACTTGCTCAGTTTCCAATGATTACTATGTTGCAACTTTCAAACCCTTTTAAAGCATGAACCACAACTGCAAGAAAAATCATTTGAAAAAATGGATTAAGGAGGCAACCCAGAAAAGCAATGAAGGAAGGGAAAAAGTGAAGATGACCAGCACCATTTACTTCCCTCCCCCTTCAAAACCGTGAGCGAGATAAGGAATTAGCCATGCCCAAAGCAACTTCACCATCCACACTCGTTTCAACAACCTCTCCAAGATCTTTAGGCTTTCTTCTCACAAATCCAACAGAATCAGTACCAGAACCAGCTGGTGATGCCTTCACGATCATGGCAGCACGAGAGCGTGTTGTTACTACAACAGCAGGGAACCTGTTGTTGCCACCATCGTTCTCATCACCATCATGATCATGGTCAGATTGTTCATCCCCACCAGGTTCCGTGTCCTCGCCGCCATCGAGCCCATCACCAGCTCCGCCGATGTTGGTGCTCCAGTGTTCATCTTCCGAATCCTCCACAAATTCACTACTCTTCCATGTCTTCGCCAGCAACTTCTGCTTTGACCTTTGCCCCGGCCCCTGTCCTCGTTTCCATGCTTCCACTTCCGAATGCTCCTGTGCCCGCAGCAGTTTTGTCGGCTTAGCGAGAACCTCTTTACCTTTGGGCTTTGCTTTGCCTTTCGAATGGGCTGTGGGTGCTGTGCCCATTTGTGGGAGTGAAGCTGGGCGAGGAGAGTGTACGACGACCATCACCGTTCCTTGTCGTTTCCCAAGCTTGGGCGACGTGTTAGCGCCGCTGGTCGTCGGCTGAGCTGGCGCGGCATCAACCAAGTGGCGAAGCGGGCTCCTTGAAGACGAAGCAGTCGTGGATGCATTGGCAGTCGTTGTGGTGATTGATGAGGAGAACGGAAGTGGAGGATGTTTTGGAGAGGATGTTGATTTGTTGGTTGTGCCGGCGCTCGGGCGTGTTTTGGATTTGGATCGGGAACGTTTGGCAGCGGTGGTGGTGGTGGAAGGGCGACGGGGGCGAGTCGTACGTGAGGGTTTGGTAGCGGGTTCAGAATCTACTTGCATTACATCTTCACTCTCCTCATCTTCTTGTGCATGAGCGACAGGAGGCTCTGGTTCCGGGGTACGACGGGCACGTTTTGTTGATCGGGACTTGGGCTTTGGTTTCGGCGGTTTCGGCTTCGGTGATGAATGCAGAGTACTGGAGGCATCGCGGGGTGGAGAAGCGTTCACAATACCCTCACGGGCCTCGTTGTTGTCCCCATCGTTGTCATTGTCGCCGTCGTTGTGATCATCACCTTCAGATTCATCTGCGTCATCGGATTCACGCCTAGCACGTTTCTTAGCGGAAGATCCGAGGTGTACTAGTTGAGGACGGCGAGTTTGAAAGGCAATGACATGAGGACATTTCATCCTCTCGCAAGACACCAGTTTATCATCACGTATGGTCGAGTCAGCGCGGAACCTCGCACGTTTCGTGTCCGTCTATTCAGCCAAACGCGCAACACGTCAGAATCACAAATTCATCAAAAACGCGTGTAAAAGGTGGGACGCACTGTGTGTTTTCCTTCATAACACCATCCATCTGGAGGTCCCATGTCTCCCTCCCCTTCAACGGTCCGCTCACAGCACATATACAGGGTCTCGTACCCTGCGCCACCTGTGAGCCGGTCTACTTCCGCGGAATCGTCGTCATGTGGGACGAGACAGCTGCGGTCCGTATTTTCTACGTCGTAATAAGATGAATGGCATCGCACGCAGTGTAGCCGAGGCGGAGGAGTGAGATCAGCAAAAAAAGTCGATAGATGGGTGATACTGAGAGGAGAATAAGATGAAGATGAGGATGGAAGGAGGTTTGAAAGAGTGTAAGAATGGAAAGTCTTTGGAGGAACTGAAAGGATTAGATTGTAAAGATCTTGAGCTGTTGAGGTCGTTGTGTCGGCATCGATATCTATGTCGCCCTGGGGCGGGGGCGGCGAGGGGGTTTGGGGTGGTTTTAAGCTACTCCGATTGTCGTCGTCGTCGGCATCGTTGTCTGAGTGTGAAGGAGTTGTTTGTGGTCGCCGTCGAGAGAATAAACCAAAAACCATTGTGGTGAGTGTTGTTGAAGGTGAAGTCGCTCCGAGCTGAGCTGATATGTAACCGTGACGCCCATTCCACGCGTCAAACGCGACCCACAACGTGCCTATCGTCCGCCAGTCTCAACCTCAACTACTCCTCGTGTACAGCACCGCCACAAGAATTCTTTTGGGGCGGTTCGCATCATTCGTTTGATTCTCGCGTTTTCGACTCCTCATGATAAAAGGTGTACATGAACGCAAACGAACACACCCTAGCATAAGATTCTCCGAGTCAGGCTCTCAATGCTCTCAT